>JAGGAP010000609.1:0-16696 GCA_017657235.1 Termitomyces sp. T73sscA
CCATTGAAGTTAGCATCTTCCCTCTGCCGAGACAATTACATCCAAAGTCAGCTAGACAGAGCTCGTTACCTCACAACGAAAACCTGATGTATGTATCAGTCGAATTAACTTTGACTCTGAGAAGTCTCGACAAGTCAACCTTTGATACAGATGGTGCCCACCCCGATTCATATGAACATAACTAGCTACAATGGTTATGGAGAGACACTCGGGTCCTATACTACTTACTATACATGAGAATGTGGTAAGACAGCACCATTGAAGCAACTGTCCTCGTATCTGTCTTATGAAGCAGGGTATCCACAAGCAAGCTTCTCTGGGCACTCCATTGAGCACCATTGCACCTCCCAAGCGGTGACCGTGAGTGGACGTGTAAGCCTTCGGCATCGATGACCTTCGCAATCGCGGATTCGTCGGTGTGATTGAGCCGTGGATTTCCTCGGAGTAGCGTGTTCTGTGATCCAATATCTCCTTCGCGCACTCTCAGGTTATCTAGTAGAGCAGTCTATATCCCGAATACAGATACTCTCAACAGTAGAAACAGACGAAACGGGATAAGCACATGAAAATGCTTCCGCGGCGTCAAAATTCCTCCGATAAAGGCTTGTTGTTTATCCGCCAAGACACGGCCCTGCGATGGTGCGCCTCTGTCTGAAGTACAATCCGTGGCATGGAGAATCGCCATCTTGAAGTCTGGACAGAAGGGAGCCACTGAGAGAATCACCTGTCGCCGGGACGATTCATGGCCGCCACCACCATTGGCAAGGCCCGAACATGCGCTGGCAGTAGAGCAGCGGCTTGACTTGAAGATTCCAAGACATCAACGTTCAACCGCAACTTCCAGGACTGAGTAGCTCTATGACGGTATAAACTGAAAAATCAAGGATGATTAGGATCAAAGGGAGATCGATCGGCTAGATTTTATGGATTACAAATCCGCGAGGTGAATTCATATGTACTTGCCCATGCCAGTCAAACGTCAATGTATTGGCTGCCATATGCTCTTCGCGCTGCCAAGTCCGGGAAAAGATCTCTAAATTTTCAAGAGGGCCGAAGATCATTGTTCGCCTTTCCATTCTTCTGATGCCATGCCAAATGAGTTGATTTCGCGCGCTCAGCCTCCTCAGGCAAAATTCCCGCTGTGTGACAAACCATCCGCGTCTACAGATGTTTTTCCCATCGGGAGGTGGGAGGGGGCCTTATAATAGTACGGCAACCGATGCGAGTGCCCTATCCCTCCCCCAAAGTGGGACTTGGTACGTTTAAAATACTGCTTGATTGCTGCTTGTGTCTGATCAGAGCGTTCTGCAGTTATTCTTGTCTTTTTTTCTGCGCTTGCTTGTTTTGTCTCGTTAATCTTGACATGTGAGCTATCTTTGTGTGTTCTCCATGATGATCATCATTCAACTGACCCTGCTTTATTAGTGCACAGTAATGCCTTCCGAGAAAGTCTCCCTCGAACTGGGAGATGAAAAAAGGGCGCACTTTCAAGATGTCCGCGAAGAGCTCCGCCCCGTATCTGGAGCTCCAGGACTTGCGTACCATGATTCGTCTTCCGCCAATCCAAATCTCTCACTGCCCATCGGTTTCCGCACGCTCTCTATTCAAGTTACAGAATCCCAGCACCCAGGACGGCCTCAGGACGACGTCGTCAACTTCTTCGAGCAGCTCACCTATCACAATGTCTCTGTTGAGAAGCTCTGCGGCATGTTCGGCACTGCTGCAGATCGCGGTCTCGACAACGTCGTAGTCTCTCGCAATATCCAGCGGGACGGTAAAAACACGATTGCTAAGGCGAAGCCCAAGTACATCTGGAAGCTCCTCAGCTATCTCTTCGGCGGTTTCTGCTCCATCCTTTGGGTTGGTGTCATTATCTTCTTCATCTGTTGGCAACCCCTCAGCAACCCACCTTCCCCAACCAACCTTGCCCTCGCCATCGTCATTATTTGCGTTATCTTGTCCCAGGCTTCTTTCTCTGCGTTCCAAGATTGGTCCACCGGCCGCATCATGAACTCCATTCTTGATCTCATCCCTTCCGAATGTGTTGTCGTTCGTGAGGGCAAAACGAGCAAAATTCCTGCTGTTGATCTGGCTGTCGGCGATGTCGTTATGTTGCACGTCGGTAACAAGGTTCCAGCTGATATGCGGATTATCGAGACATCTGGTGACGTCCGTTTCGACCGTGCTGTGCTCACGGGTGAATCAGAGGAAATTGAAGGCCAGATCGACTCGCAAGGCGAGACCTTCCTCGAGGCGCCCAACGTTGCTCTCATGGGTACACACGTGACGAACGGACATGCTAAAGGTGTTGTCGTCCTGACTGGTAGCCGTACTGTTATGGGCCGCATCTCGAAGCTCACGAATAAGACCAAAGTCAAGCCGACACTTATCCAGCAGGAGATCACGCGTTTCGTCCGCCTTATCATTGTTTTCACGGTTCTACTTGCGTTGAGCATCCTTATCATTTGGCTCGCATGGCTGCATCGCGACCATAAGCCATTCATGAACGTCGTCGCTATGCTCAACGACGTCATGGGCTGTATCGTTGCTTTCATCCCCGAGGGAATGCCTGTTGCAGTCACGCTCACCCTCTCCCTCATCGCTCGTCGTATGAAAGATATTTCGGTCCTCCCCAAGTCCCTCGCTACTGTTGAGACTCTTGGCTGTGTCACTGTCATCTGCTCCGATAAGACTGGTACTCTCACCCAGAACAAGATGTCCGTCATGTCTGCTGGGTTCGTCGACGAGACCTACACAGCTTTGGAGTTCCACGATAAATTGAAAGCCAATCCGGAGGGCTCTGCATTCGAGCAGCTCCACCGAGCTGCAGTCCTTTGCAACGGCGCGACGTTCGACTCGGCGACGGCTGATCTTCCCCTTGAGAACCGTGAAATCAATGGTGATGCGACGGACGGCGCTATCCTCCGCTTTGTCGAACTCATCGGCAACGCACCCGCGGTTCGCGCTTCCAGCAACGAGATCTTTCAAGTCCCCTTCAACTCGCGCAACAAATGGATGCTCACCATGCACAATGCCGTGTCTTCGCAAAACTCCGAGAAAAGATCTGGTCTCATCTTTGTCAAAGGTGCTCCGGACGTCCTCATTCCCGCCTGCACGTCCTATTACTCTGCTCGCACGAACGAAGTCAAGCCTTTCGATGCGGCTGCTCGGGCCAGCCTCGTTGCGACTCAGGAGAAGTGGTCTCGCGCTGGTCAACGCGTTATCCTTATCTGCATGCGAGAGTACATTCCGTACCACGCCGTCGGCACGAACGACTTCAGCACTGAGGTCACCAAGAAAGGTCTTGAGCAACTCATCGTTGTCGGCATTCTCGGGCTCATGGACCCCCCTCGCGCTGAGTCTGCCGGCACCGTGAAGGACTGTAGGAGAGCAGGTGTTCGTTTCTTCATGGTCACTGGAGACTTCGGTCTGACGGCTGCTGCGATCGCACGACAAATCGGCATTATCACCACCCAAGCTGAACCCGACTCTCTTGCGGACATCGTCAGACAGATGAACGAGATGCCTAATGGTCCTTTGCCCAGCTGCCGCGACCCCGCCAATCGGATCCAGAAAAGTCTCGTGTTGGAAGGAAAGGATCTTGTGCTCATCCAGGAGAATCACTGGGACGTCATCACGCGCTACGAGGAGATCGTGTTCGCCCGGACAACGCCTGAGCAAAAGCTGAGCATTGTCAATGCATTCCAGAGCCGGGACAATGTCGTCGCCGTTACCGGTGACGGAGTCAATGATGCCCCGGCACTCAAAGCCGCTGATGTCGGCGTTGCTGTCGTAACTGGAAGCGACGTCGCGATGGAAGCCGCCGATCTCGTCCTCATGGGGAACTTCGACTCTATTGTTGGTGGTATTCGTCTTGGTCGCTTGGTGTTCCAGAATCTCCAGAAAGTCATCGCATACCTCTTGCCTGCCGGTAGTTGGTCCGAAGCCTGGCCCGTTATCATTAATGCTTACCTCGGTGTACCCCTTCCGCTTTCTTCGTTCCTCATGATCATCATTTGCTGTTTCACCGATCTTTCACCCTGCCTCTCGCTCATCATGGAGAAAGAGGAGTTCGATCTCCTTACGCTCCCTCCGCGCAACCACAAGAAGGACCATCTCATCAACTTGAAGATCTACACTCAGGCCTACTTCTTCATTGGTATGATGGAGACTATCATCGCTCACGTCATGTTCTTCCTGTACATGTGGAAGTACGCTCGTATTCCCGCCCGCGACTTGTTCCTCGCCTTTGAGAAGTACTCTGATGGGTTCTATGGCTACTCACAGGACGAGCTGAATCATTTCAACGCCGTAGGCCAAGGAGTGTACTTTGTTACCGTCGTTATTCTCCAATGGGGTAACCTCCTCTCCGTCCGCAACAAACGTCTCTCTATCCTTCAAGCTGACCCCATCCGGCCGCAGAGGAGAAACCCGTGGCTCTTCGCCGGCGCCATTCTTGCGTTCCTTATCGCGATTTTCGTCACGGAGGTTCGCGGAATCCAGAAGCTGTTCGGAACTGCGTCGGTCCCCGTCGAGTTTTGGCTTATCCCGCTGCCGCTGGCGTTGGGCATCCTCTTTATGGATGAGATAAGGAAGCTGTTGGTTAGGACGTTCCCTAATGGTCTTCTCGCGAAAATAGCTTGGTGATTTACATACTTAGTGAGTTCTTCGAGGTTTCGATCTTTCATAGGAATTCATCTAATTCGAGTGTCTTTACAGATTCACTAAAAGTCACACATTACTTTTTTTTTTATCACGCACATATATATTACGAGAATTATGATCTCATCACCTGGATAGTCACACGGTCTTTGATAGTATGTAGAACTCAAGACAATAATGGATTTGTTTTCCATCCGTATCGTGTCAACTGAATCTCAACTTGTATCAATTACTAGGGCAATTCCTCAGGTAATTCTCCTCCTTCGATCGACGAGTCCCTGTTGCTTGCTCTCGATAGACGGCTCTCCAAGTTCAGCGAAAGTCGCACCTTCACCATAATAATACGAATGCACGGAGCATCCAGACGAAGACGATCGCGTAACAAGCGCAGCTGGTCGCTTTGAATGATGCTTAGAAGGCACGTTCCTTTCCTCCCTCTCAAAAACAGTTGCCATTGGAGAGTCCATCTTAATCGTGCTATGTCGCGAGAGCGCCGGGAGCCGCGGAACGGAAGAAACGGCAGACGCCATTGAGTAAGCACTGTTTGAGCTTGCAGTTGATAAGGTGCACCGCATGCTTGGCTGCCGAAGGTTTATTCCATGGCTCAATCTCGTATCATACACTTGAGTCCGATCGTATCGCGGTGGCTGCACGACTGGGGAAGACATTGAATCGCGAATCGATGCGCACCGTATGGATGGAGCACCCGTTTCTGTTTGAAGTTCGGACGCTGTAAAGCTATCATAGCCATCTGCCTCAATGTCGTGGAAAACGACCCGTCCTGTACCGTCACCGCGCTCTTCTAGAGTCCAAGGTTGACTTGCGCGACTGTAACTCCGAGATATATAGGAGGAAAGAGATCTTCGAGCAGGTCGGAGCGAGAAGCCGTCTAAATTCTTATCTTGCCTGTTAATCATCAGGGCAGCCCCGGACGGAAGACTTGCTGCTACTGCATTGAACGCGTCGGTAAAACCTGACTTGATAGACTCAGTCCAACTACTAGAATCATCTGTGATTGTCTCCTCTCTGCGATTTTGTGTTTTACCTTCTTCAGTTGGTTCTGAAAAGCGAGATTGATACTCGGAGTCTCGCGTCCAATCTATATGACTAGTGCGCATGCTCACAGGTGTCGAGGCACAGCTCGATGACGGGGAGGTGTCTTCGGGCGTCCGATTAGCAACTTGTAGTGGCCCTAGTGAGGAAGCACTGCTGCATCCGTCCACAGTCCCGTCTGAAGACATGTTGTTGTCTTTCATGGCGTGGTCAAGCTGATATGAAGCTGGGCGGGTGACATTGTGCGCGTGAGCAGAATATGGGTGGTGCCCAGCGCATGGCACGGGGCCGGGGACTAGACTAGAACGCAACGAGCTACGTAGGTAAGTATTCGAGCGCCTGGGTTGCCCGACGTCGCGGTCGCCACACGGTTCCCAAGGGATGGCATCTTGGCTACTGATGTCCTTAGAAGCTGATCTGTCGATCGGCTGGCCGATAAAAATTGCATCCCGAGAAGCCTTGAGTGGACATTCTTCTACGTGATGGTTTGCCCATGGAACTATGGGGTTCTCGCGCCTCCGTCGTGCGTGCATTCTGAGACGTACTGCCCACGCTATCACTGCTGCAATGAGACCTATAGCTAGGATGGTTCCAACTATCACCGCGATGTAGAATGGAGCGTGATGACCTCCTTCTGTCACCACGGAGTTGTCGTTTACAGATTGTGAAGGAGAGGAAGACGGTACTTGAACGACAGCGGCAGTGACTGTTGTTGCCGCAGGTGCCTCGGATCCTAGTGCCGACTCTGCAGAGGTTTCAACAGGGGAAGTGAGGGCTGTTGAGATCGCGGCCGCCAGGGTAACAATCGAAGTCGTTGGGGGCGGTACAATCGAAGATAAGACAGAAGAGGAAGTTGTAGAAATAACGTCAGTAGTTGGAGTTGGTACTGGTGTATTGAACAGAACAGAAGACGAAGTCGGGGAAATCATAATCGTAACCGGAGGCTGACTTGATGGAGACGGCCTCGTTACAATTGACGAAAGGCCTATCTCGACGAGTTGTGGCGCTGTAGGCTGATTGTTCATAGCGGAATCTGTCTGACCGAGTATGGCAGTTGAGATAGAAGTGGACGGGTTTTCTGCCATGGGCACACGAAGCATTGGTCCATTCCCCTGAGGGACTGATGTTGAGCTGACGTCCAGTTTCTGCGCCAAGCTGATGCTCATGACGCAAGATTGGAAAAAAATTCGAAATGGGCTTCCAGAGCAACGAAAGAAGAAACTCGACCAGCGAGCACAGAGAAAGTAAAGTGGATGAGGGAAAGAGAGAGAGCCCCTAATCTCTTTCCGTCTGATGAGAATTTGATGCTTCTAATTTTGGCCCATGTCAGCCACTTAGGTTAGTAGGCAGGTAGAATTACCTGGGGAATTCCACCCATGATGCATAAACGACCGGGGCCAATACTACATACATACCTTCCGGCCGCGGAACAAGTGTGTTACGGACACCCCCCCCCCCCCCCCAAGAAATGCTGTGAGAACCCGCACTGTCAAGTTTCGGTTGAACGGATCAAGAAAAACTTATACGTTTGAGATCAGCGAGCTATGCACTTTTCTATGACTATTCTGATGACGTTGAACTGAGGCCGTTGTTCAACCATGAGTAACAATAGCCAATTCAGCCATCAACGGTTGTCTGGAGCTGTCTGGAGGTGTTGCATCTAAGATGATTCCTTCCGTATTAGATGCTCCCGTCTGGAAAAGCTGAGTTGTATCAGAACCGCTTGGATAACGATTTGAACACCTGAATGTGACAAAACAACAACAACTGCGACGACGAGGAAGAGCAAGGGTTGAGGCGAGAAGAGAAGACAGGAGAATCCGTGACAGTTCAAGCTGTCAAAACTATAATCATGATGTTCATTGAACTTTCTCTACTAATCAGTCGTAGCCATTTTTCGACGGCTGAGGAAGGTTCGCGCAAGACTCCAAGGGAACAATTAGTTTTACCGTCCGTTTTGTAACATGTTGTGGTTTTTCAGTGTCAGAATCCCGGTAATCAAATCCGGACCGGTCGAGGGAATCTGGTTTGTTCAATGCCGTGGTTCTCTTTTTGAGTCATTTCTCATCATACTGCGGTTCCACAAACTATTTTTGCACATCACGAAACATTCTCGTACAGCCTTCTTTTCGAAGCCATCGGCTTTCAGCTACGGCCGGTCCGTATCGGCCAACTTCTTTTTAATTCGAGCCTCTGAAGTGTGGTCCATATTAACGACTTCACGAAGCTTCATGGAGTCGTTCACTGAGCGAGGGCACAAAGACTTAGGCTCCAATCAGTTCCCGATGTTAGGACAGCTCTGGTCTCCCTGTCAGATGTTTCAGCATTCCAGGAATCAGTAATCCACCAGTCATCATCTACGATTACCGATCTAGCCGGATATAACAGGGGACCATCTGCCAGGCTCTCGTGTGTTTCTAAGTGGCAGTACCTGGATGGTACCTTCCGGTGTAAGGATACCTGCCGTTCAATAGTACAGCCCAGCGCCGAGACTATAGGGTGTCAATCAATTCAGTTCCATCTTGGGACAGATGGTAACAAGAACGCCTCTTGGATCGTTTCAAAATTCGATCCTTCGAGTTACTGCTGTACTATAAGTTAGAATCCATCTTTCACCGAGGTACCCTATTCATTCCCTTCATTTCATAATGCTCAGGACCCATCTCACTGTCCTGGAGGCAAGCGCGTCTCGCTACCCATCTCTGCCAATCTTCAAGATTCCTCAGCTTGGTGCATCACCTGAAAGCGTAGAAAGATGGACATCTATCTCGTATCAAGAGTTTCTGAGGGACGTCGAGCTTTATGCTCAACACTGGAGACGCGTCTTGACATGCGACGGTGTACCTCCCAAGTCAGTTATTGGATTATGGTGCGTCCTCCGGTCGATGTCCCCTGAGTTCCCTAACTGAATCTTCTCACTGTAGGATTGGAGGCTTCACCTATATCGATGCTCTCCACATATACGGTGTCTCAAGAGCCGGCTATATTCCACAATTATTTAGCTTGAGGCTCCCTAACCCGGTCGTTGTCTACGAGTTACTTCGCAAGGCGAACGCCAAAGCTCTCATACATGACCAGACATACACAACTCTTCTTAGTGATTGTCACCTTCCTGTCCACCCATCCTCAGTTGTGACAGTTTCGGAAATGGATGATGAGCCATTGCCTCCAGTTTCGGTCTTGCCGGAAGACATAGCTTTTATTTTCCATACCAGTGGCTCTACCTCAGGAAGCCCCAAGCTCATCCCCTGTGCTTTCTCATGGCTTGACTCCGCCATATCGAAATCGTACCAGATATCTGTTCCACGGACACCAGAGCGTCAGGATGTCACTGTCTGGTTGTACGTCGTCCTGTCAGCTGTTGGAGAAAATTTCAGATTACTCACGATCCCTACAGGGGGAGCATGTGCCATATCGCCCAAACATTCAGTAAGCTTTCCAGGCACTTGTTTTCTCACGTACTGACAAATACGGTGTTCTAGTGCTCTTGGGAACTCTTCAGCACGGGTCATGTGTCATCCAACCAACTGCCATCCCTTATCCGTCCACAGAACTGGTCGACATGATTTATCATGCAGGCCTTAATCGCTTGAATCAGTTTGCCGCGTTACTTTCTAATCACCTGAAAGCGGCTCGGCTGGACCCGAAACTATTGGGTCTGCTGCAAGGTCTTGATGAAATACTCTACTCTGGTCTGCCCTTGCCGCGGGAAGATGAAGAGTGGGCTTACAAGAATGGACTCAAACTTCGGGTACATCTTCTATCATGGATACACTACAATTTCCGAATACTGATGTCAACCAATCATTAGAACCTCTTTGGAAGTACTGAGTGTGGTGCTCTTCTCCTCTCTGTGGGAACGACTGAACGCAATCCT
This sequence comes from Termitomyces sp. T73sscA, assembly GCA_017657235.1. Classification (NCBI taxonomy): domain Eukaryota; kingdom Fungi; phylum Basidiomycota; class Agaricomycetes; order Agaricales; family Lyophyllaceae; genus Termitomyces; species Termitomyces sp. T73sscA. The sequence continues at coordinate 9,593 of JAGGAP010000609.1, forward strand.
GGTTTGCTTCGTTCGCTTGATGGATTCAAGTACCGTTTCGCATCTACGGCGCCCGATGACGCAGTCAGTCACCAGTCGACTGCGCGCTTGATGGAATTGATCATTCCTGCTGAATCGCCCGATTGTCCTCATCCATCGCTGAGGCATGACGATGGTGACTTCCATACTGGAGATCTGTTTCAGGAGGTCTCCTCTGGTCTGTTCGTCTTCCGCGGTCGAGACGACGATTGGATCAAGTCAGAAAATAGTTTGCGTTGCGATACAAAGTATGCTCGAATGATTTGATCATCCTCGAAAGATCATTGATTAAACTTGTCTCTAGAGCCATCGAGGACAATGCAATGGCCATGTGTAGAAACATCATCTCCAATTGTGTCGTAGTGGGCTCGGGTCGTCCGTCGCCAGTGATGTTCGTCGAACCGGTTTCAGATGGAGATCCTGAAAAAATTAAGAAGGAAATCATCCGCAAAACGAGGCAGTTCCACTCGAGACGCTATCTCCACGAACGCATCACCCTCACTGACATGATCGTCGTCGTTCCACCCCGATCTCTACCCAGGACCGCGACAAAAGGAAATATTAGACGGAAGGCCGTAGAAGAGGTCTACAAATCTCAAATTGATCAAATTTTCCAGCGCCCGCTGAAATCTTAAGTCGTATAATTCTCCCAGCTAATCAAATTTCACACGTAGTCCTAATAACGCAAAAAAGAACTATTCTTGTTAGCTATTTATTGATCGGGTTCGCTAATTCTTGAAACTAACTACCTGCTAATCTCATTAGAAGTACTGGTTGTATAATCATCCTTCACAAATCGTGTATTTCCCGGCACCTGTATACCTTAATATATATATTTCACTTATCTGTAGACCAGTATAATATCTCCAATAGATCTGCAACACTTGCGATTTTTGTTTATCTTATAAGTGCCACAGGTCCGACTGACATGAATACGAAGGACTCTGCAACACAGGCACACGTTAATTGACAATGTGCAAATGTAACATTCTGCTGCGTTTTTCTTGATCGATGCAAATCTGACATTGTAAATTGATTGCCGATTCAATGTGGGTCAAGGCTGGATTCCTTGTCCCTGGCTGACGTTGCGGCGAAAGCTCAAGTGCTCAATGTGGATATGTGGCGCCTGTCAAGTCAAAGTGTTTTCCATCTATTCAGTTCAGTTTGTGTTGGTTCATGCATCTCTGTCAGTTCGATAAAATTAGTGTCTCAACAGACTTTTGAAATCGGGCAGTGCCTTGCGGTCGAGAAGCCCACAACAAGACTTTCTACGGCGAGGTACCAATGCCGTCACACTCATCCATACTTAAATAAAATAGTATACAAAGTGGACTATGCCATAGGGACGCTCCTAGTCATTCTGGTGATATATTGACTCTTCTTGAATCTACAGATACTTGTCAACCTTATAGCGAAAGATATCATGCGGTAACGTCTTACCCAAGGTACATCTCTTGCTGTATACTTTATTAGTGGTCGTTGGAAGCATGCGACCGAATCTGCGCGCTTCTCACTGTCGAGGGGGAAAACAATTCCTAGTTCATAGTTGGGTATCTAAGAAGAGAGGGACACTCAGAGGGCGGGTAGCTCAAAAAAGCTCGAAGTCCATACTCACGTTCAAGATTGGATTAAAACCCGAGCCTGACAAGTTACCCCAAGCCGACGACGTGAAATTATGTGATCCGACATAAACCCAACCTACGGCAGGCTCAATTATCTCAACGTCAGAATCGTCCCCTGTGTCAGAATTGGACGCCTTAGATGCTTCTTTAAATATTGCAATAATCATCTGTAAGCCAGACAGGGTAAGGCTCACAATTCACGACCAACAAAAAAGTACTCCAAAACCTTAGAGTGCATCAAAACCGGGCCGCCCTTGCTCCTAGAATCGTGGAAGTGATCCCTCGGGAAGTTTGTAGCGGCCCACTGTCTCCGCCTGCAGAATAAAGTTCCACCTCCCTGAATTAGTGTCCCGTAAGGTTATGATGAACTCAAAGGTACGAATGCCGAGGACTTGACCTGTTCACCTAGAGTAGTTTTCTGAACTGTTGCCTTTGTTGGATATACGATACTGATGGGGGGATAAGGAAGCTTCTCCCGTCTCTTTTTAGGTTCATCTAACCAATCCTCAGCTGACTCTCCTCGTGCCGACCAGTGAAACTCGTTAAACCACTGCCGTGTGTAATTACCAATACTTGATCCCTTTTACGACGTGTGAATAGATTCATGATCTTTATGGAAAGGCATGGACAGACCTGACATTCGAGAGCGATGTCCTTGGCAGTGTTGCCTTTTCCGGTCCGCAGCCCCATGTTCCGGACAACCTGCATAAGTCTCGGGTGACCGGTCCTATAGAATATCATGTAAACTTTCGATTCCTTGGATGTTCTAGAGGACATACTTAATTACGGCAGGCCATCCTTCATGTTTTCCGGATATGGATGGAACGAGGTGAACTGTGACTTTGGACCAATCCCATCGCGTTCTAAGTTCATTGATTGACTTGATGGGTAGGTCTGGGTGCTAAAATATCCCGAGCTGAATACTCAGTTCGTCCAAGAAGTGCTGGGATTTCTAACTTTATCGTTGACTATTGTTCCGAGCGCCGGCTGCACATGGAGCGAATGAAGAACTCCTTGTAGGACAGTTGGGAAGTCTTGAGAGGCATTTGAATCACACATTGTTGGTTCTTTCCGTCGTGGGATATCTTGTAACCAGATCGTCTGTTGGAGATCAAGTGAGTCTAGGTCTGCCAGTATTAAGAAGAGCGTGAATACATTCTCCATGTCACGATAGTCATACGCGATGAGATTCGCAGTGGAAACCACAACGCGCAGACGACCTGTCTTGTAAAACAACTGACAGAATGGTCAGTGATTGTCATACTAAGGTCGCAAAACCCACTCACAAGCATGAACTATGGAATGCTGGTTAGCTTAATCGATGAATACACTTACGACTTAGGTCTGACCTTCATATGCATGCATCCTCGTCCTCCACGAAGGAATGGAGTCGTCCTTATCCAATTTGGGAAAACATACTTGAGGCTGGCCTCACCCGAAGGATCTGGCTGAGCAACCACTATAACAGGAACAGAAATATCAAAGAATCCATATATCCACGGAAGATCTAGAGAATATGAAGAAATGATAGCGAAAGCCAGCTCAGATTTCTATTAAGAATCGTTAGTGCTGAAAGCGTCCTGGTGATGGTACTGGATATCTATAGACCTTTCCCAAAACTTCGGTGAGTCTAAATGTAGGTTTCCCATCCTTTCGAGGTTCACCGTGCTGAGTAGCAGTCTGTCGTAGTTCACCGCTCCAAAACAATTGGTCGATCGTGGAAACATTGGCTGACATTTGTCGCGGTGCTTCAACACCTCGCTGACTAGACGAAGATGCAAAGTCATTACCAACACGCACTCCACATGAGCGAGAAATCTGTTGCCTCTTCGTGGGTGGTCCTCGAAGCTCTTCTTCGTCCTCATCGTCTTCGCTGTTGTTGATTGTATTGGTAACAGGTCTCAAACGCTTCTGACGCGCCAATCGCTCCCTTTCCATTTGTGCTCGCTCTACTAGAAAACCTGACAGTCCTGTTGCAGATGCCTCTATCGGAAGTTGTGTAGATGGCTCTGATTGAACATCACTTTTAGCCGATTGTTGTCGACTTCCACTTGCTGATCTTGGACTGTCAGCCCGATTTGACGATTCGGCCCGTGTAGCAGCCAGAGCTTGTTGAAGTTCAGCTTGAAATCTAGCCTCCTCTACATCCTCGATATCATCTTCTACCTCGATAGCTTCGCGATTCCGGTTGGCCTCCTCGAAACTGAGGGCGATTGCCCTAAAGATTGAAAGAACCAAATCTTGAATTTAAGGATCCGCTGATATCAGAAACAAATCACACCTCGCCAAATCTTCATCTTCACTGAAATCCATGGTAAAAATGCTTTCTGACGTTTACTTTTGTTAGGTGGTGTAAGGAGTGCAACACAATGGTCGGCAACAAATCCACGGTCACGGGTAAATGGCACGTGATCAACACGCGATTAATGACGCGCGTGTGGCTTGACCCTTAAATTTTATTGAATTTGGAACAGCCTTTATTTACTGGGACAGGCAATTATTTAACACAGCAACAGTATATTCACTCATCAGTTGATGGGTCGTTAGGGATGGATGTCCAGCTGACGTCGGCGGTTGTCAGTTGAGGAATGATGGTACATTACAACTGACTTACGTATCCAAAAGACGCTATGATCAGGGTCACCGCATCCTCCAACGGTGGTCGACGCGCTGACGAGACAAGTAGGATCGCCGAGATAGCCGAAAGATTTTGGATTGCTTGCGATGGCCGAAAAAAGACTGCGAATCAAATTAGCAAAATCGCATAATATAAATCCTAGATTTCACATATGAACCATACTTTTGAAGGTTTACATAGGCGAAGGCAGTGCCGTTCACTTGATGGGATTTAAGCAGATACTCAAAAACCATATTTTGCAGGATATCAGTATTTGGATGTGATTGATACATCTAGTAGTGGAAGCATCTCAGTTCGAGCGAAAAAACTGAATGCTGTGCAGCGAATTACGCCGTGTATCAATATATTTCTTGCGCCACTGACTTGCAGTTCCCCTAATTTGTTTACCTAGAGCCAGTTTAGTGGTAGTAATCAAATGATGTGAAATGAATAGATACATAGGTTTCGTAAGCCAGTGTCCAATTTCCTCCGGCTGTGCATATCAGGAATCCTGACAAGGATTTAGTGGAGTCACCCACCGATTGAGAATTGGCCTTGGTCACTTGAGCAAACATGTAATCCCGACTCGGAATATTGCAGATAGCTCATGTCAGCACTTACTTGATGCCAAACGCCACTGTGTATAGAGTCTGACTCGGCACAAGGGAATCTAGAAATTTCCCTTGAAGCTGAAATAGACTTGTTTGCGCAACGAAGTCCGAACGTTGTATCGCCTGCAGTGCAGAAATCAGCAAGCATGCTTACGTCACGCAAAGGGGTAAGCACCGTTTGATTATCCGGAGTTGTAGTGTTCCAAGCAAAGTTGTCAATGACAGCGCCACCCCATGCATACTGAGCGAATTAGTTAATTTTTACGAGATCAAGGATTCGAAAGCATCTACATTCAGGAGTTTTGCGCTAATTGAATTAGCCAAATTCTCCACCCACATGAATCCATCAGAAGCTCGCCGATTTGATGTCACTCGTGAGCCGGCAGAGGGCAAAGGCGGCCACAACATAGGAGGGAGGGGAATTGTTCCATTGGCTAAAGGCGGTTAGGCGGTCACTGTCACAATGCCAACTTGGCTAGTTTCGGAGAAGCTTACCTCCGTTAGAAGTCCAAGAATCACCGAATGCCACGATAGTCCTTCGGTCTTTCGCCATCGAGTAGTATATACGCACCATGACATACATACCTAGTTGCACTGAGGTTAATTCCAGTGTTAATCTCCACAGCACTGGTAGAATCTAGCGGACCGCAGGCCGGTTCAATAGCTAAAGTAAGAGGAGAAGATGCATTTGCAAGGACTGCAAACTCTTGCGCGAAAGCATCCTTAATGAAAAGGAAGAGCAAATCAACGGTCAATGGGAACAATAACATTCTCGTCAAATCGCATTATCAGAAGGTTTGACAGCTTATGTAGCATTGAGACGCGCCAGACCTCGTGGTGCATATGCCATGTGTGACTTCGAGTTCTCAGAACCATTCGACCTGCTGACCGTGCTGAGAGATCCTCGAGTATTTCGCTAGAAGATGAGAATTGCTGAGTGACGCTCCTTAACGGCAGGATATCGGCAAATGATACCGAGAATTCCAACAGCATGACGTTACTAAACCTCAGCAAATGGTATGATGCAGAAATAATCTCTGGAGTTTGTGAGAATTCTCGTCAAGATCAAATCCGTATTCGGTATAACTGCGTTCACTGTCGGCAAGTCCCCTTCAGCAGGGCTGATTGTGGTCCTGAATGGTATATCGTCAACCCACATAGTGCGCCTCACGGTCGCCTATGAAGGTATGTGCATATAAAGTGGTAATTGATCCAGAATGATACTGCCACATGTGCCAGCCGACGCCAACATCTCACTGGCCCAAAGTAAAACCAAATTTTGTTTCCTTGTTTTGAACATGTTGGAATGGCAGCTGTGCAGCTTCGAGCAGAATGCCCTGCTGCGTTGTGATATGATGATTTATTCTCCATTCAAGCCCCAATTCCGGATGGACAACTCGACACATGGCGCACATTAATATCCTTTGGAATGGTTAGCGGCATCAGGATGTCATGAACACAGCAGCCGTCAAGCATACCCTGCTCAAACAGGCGCATACTGCGGTGAAGCCATGTGCTCGGCACGTTGGATCACGTTATGGCAACCAAGCTCCACACGCGGGCCTCTAGTACGCCCAAGTAACGTATCAAACCATTCTCGCAGATGGAAATTTAGACGCGATCTTCGGGCGCTGGTCGCAGATTGAAGGAGTCAAGCGGCCGTCAACCGTTGACATATTGTATCGCCACAATCAAGGGATGACGTGGCCCCTGCGGGCGGCAGTCGCAATTGCGTCTCCAATGTTGCCGAGCAGTCAGTCCTTCATTCCCTGATTGTCAGAATGTACAATAAGTACAATGCATTCCGCGCCCCCTCGCGTGGCTTCCTGTGTCTCCACTTTACCATTGCCCGATTGTTGCTCCCAATGCAGAAAGATAGTAGTCCCGGGAAGATCGATTGCTGTAGCGTCTGGTCAGGAGAGCAGTTGCATTTCGCCTGTCTTGGATATGTTCGTAAGACGAAAGAAGGCTAAATCGCATCGGAGGCAACCTCTCCAAGTTGTGCTTCAAGCTTCATTCTCATGCTGAGCAAGGAGGGAAAGCGATCTGATGATAAGTTCCACTAGAGCGTCGAAGAAAAGAGTGCTTCACCAAAAGGTAAATCAAACTTTGTAGTTGAATGAATGAATCTATTTGGACCGCCGGCAAGCTACACTAATCACTGCGGGCGCTGGAAAATGTTTCTATTGGAAAAAGTGTAAAAGAAACATGTTATGCCATTTCTTTGTCAACTTTT
>JAGGAP010000610.1:0-16655 GCA_017657235.1 Termitomyces sp. T73sscA
GTAAGAAGAGTTGGAGGGCTCATAGACTCCTGCTTCAATCTTCTGCTTTATTATTTTGCAGATTTTGTCACGTAGTCCTGGAGCAATGGGAATGTTCTTTAGTACCCAGGGGGTATGAGGTATTACAGGCATAATTACAGGAGGGAAGAATTCCTCCTTAAGCCTTCCTCTTTGAGAGTCTTCCCATGCAAAGGCTTCATTCTGTAGCATCATTAAATGATGTACTGCTTTCATCTCCTCTGGCCATAAGAAACCATCACCAGTGTTGATCACGGATCATTGATCCATGATCATCATCTCAGTGCTGTACAGCCACAATCACCCATCAGCTCGGCTAAATGCTCCTGATGGTGTTCGTGCTGCTTTCTAATTCCTTGATGTGGCTGCTAGGCATTGTCATACTGGTGCACAGAGTGTTTCTTTTTTTGAGGTATGTTCCCTTTGTCTACAGTTTTTGACTTTGCATACAGTTTTCAGCATTTTTATATTCTTTATATTGGGAATGTTACTACCTCCATCGGTCTCAGGTTTGAGACTGATGTATCAATAGGCTTGTAGTTCTTTAAAGACTGCTTGGGCTGTTTAATTTCTATGCCATCAAAGACCTGATTTTTTAATGTGTCAATTTCTTGTTGTAACAAGGCAATGCATTCTCTGCAGAAAAAAGCAGGATAGTCAGTAGCAGTGTCAAACAGCAAGACCTTGTAGATGAGTTGTTGCTGGAGGGCTTGGTTGGTGGTTGTGCTAGCAGCTGCAATCATCAAGAAATTGGGGTTACACTTGTGCTATTCATCTATGTGCTCCTAGTAAGACTTCAGTTCAGGGTAGTTGAAGATGCTAATGCCTATTGGCATGACAACCTTGCTGTTGGTGACATGGCATGCACATCCTTGGTGGATGATATATATCAGGTAGCATACTCTTTCATTTGGGTGTGGTTGGTAATGTTACAGTTGTGAAGGAGGTATTCCAACTCTTTGAAGTATTGAGAGAGCTCTTAGATTCATCCCATTTGGGGGCAGAAAAGTGGTTGCAAGGCAGCATACGTTAGACAGGTTCTATAGTGGGTAGCTTAGCAATGCTGGTAGTGAGTGAGGGTTTTAAGAGCAGTAAGGGTATTGAAATGACAGGGTCCGGCAACAGGTGGATGAGCAGTGGAGACGGTAAGCCCTCAAAGAGGTTTTCAAGCAGGGTCAGAGGAGACAATGGCAAAGAGCAATCTAAGTGAGTAGTTAGGAGGGAGGTTGTATTCTAGTGAACGTGGAAAGAGGCCTGGAATATCATCAACAGTAAGGTTAGCAACTGCTTCTTCAAGTTTGTTAGCAAGTTTATGCAGCAAGGCTCTTGAAAGCTGGAGCAAGCTTGGCTGAGGGATGAAGAGTGAATAGGAAGGGCCAGGCAGTTGCATTGGCAAGCAGTGTCTAGAAGCTGAGCGAGTCACTGGTGGAATTCTGCCCTATGAATCCCTTGCAGTGGGCTCCAATTTGATGAATCCAAAATTGAGTTTAGCACTGTTTGGGTAGGCTGCACCTTAACCCTTTGGGCGAGTAGTTTGGCAAAATTCCAGACAGGTCCCAGAAACTTGCTATAAAATTTAAAGCCTGTTGGATATAAACAAGCTATAAACTGTCAGTCACTAAGAAATGTCAGCAAGAAACACTAAGGTCTGGTAGCAAGGAAAGGAAGGTGCTTAGCTACACAGAGCTACTAAATCCTAGCCATAGGTGCTTAGTGCAAAGATTCATAAGCAAGGTGCCAAGATGTTGGCAACATAAGGCTAGGGGTGCCTATATGGCACTGTGCAAGCTAAGGGAAGAGGCACTAAGGGACAAACACCAAGAGATAGGGAGAAATGCTAGATGACTTAGAGGAGTTAAGTTGCTTAGAGATCTGAACAGTGAAAATAGTGGGCAGAAATGGGTATGATATTTGATGTGCTAGGCTCAGCTTCCAGGACCTTATAAGGTCCTACCCATTTAGGGCATAACTTGCTTGCCCTGCCTTTTGGCAAATTCAGGTTCCTAGTCAATAAATAGACTAAATCTCCTTTGTCAATAGCCAGTTCCTCACATCAGCAATTATTAGCATTGCATGTCTGAAAGATGCAAGCTTCAATGATTGCATCATGTGCATCTGCCAGATTGCTCAGTGCTGTTTGCACAAAGTCCCTAATATCTTTATGTATAACTTTGTCAGATCAAAGTTTTCTGATCATTGATGGCATATAGCTGCTATCAAGTTTGAAGGGTGCATACTCTGTAGTCTCAGAAATGCTTGTGTTGATTGCAAACTCCACCAATGGTATATGATCAAACCAGTCCTTTTGATCAGGACAGACAACAGCCCTGAATATCTGCACAACATTTCTATTTGCATGTTCTGTCTGGGCTTATATTTTTACAAAACGTTCCATAATCCTGATTGTCTTCATGTTCCAGACATTTCTATCAATCTCCTGTCTGTTGGTTCAATAATTGAACATGATATAAAGGTACTCTAAGAGGGATGCAACATCAATTTTCTTTCCTAGCAGTTTCCCATCTCTTCATGGTCAAGTGACTGTCCTTAATAAGCTCTTGTTTTTACACTGCAATATTATTCTTCTGATTGATGGGAATTCTGCTTTTCCTGTAGTAGCCCAGTTCAATGCTTCTTTCTCTTGTGTAATGGTAACTCTGAGTCTTTAGCACTGGCATATAGGCCACCCTAGTCAGGACATAATGTGTGCAGTCCTCACAAAGAGTTATACTTCTGGGATTGCCTATGATAGTCACTTTGAAGACAGTCATTGTATCCTATGTATTGTTGGGAAACAACCTGCTAAATCCTTTGATCACTTTGGAAAACAGTGATAAGCCTCACTTGGTTCAGTACATATAACTCACTCTATAGAACCTTGCTACTGGAACTCAGTATATAATTTTGCAGCCTTTACTTTCCTACCTGACTACTATAATAAAAGAGCTGGAAGATGCCCCTTAAGACATCCCACCAAACTGCAGACCAAAGCACATGATTCATTCTGCCTTGCCACACATCCTGCCTTGCTGCCTGCCTCCTCTGACAAGTTGTCAGGCAGTCTTTCACACTCAAATAGCTTCTACCATTTCTGATATATCCAGATTTACAGCTGATGGAATGATGGAAGCTTCAATTAAACTGACAGACAGCTGAAAAATATCAATTGTTTAAGTTTTTCACTGACATTCTACTAAAAACCCCTGGCAACATATAATTGATTGTATTTCTCTGGGACAGATGGATCGGTCAATTAATAGTCAGCAAAGTCTTGCCAACTCTTCCTTCTTTCATTTCTATAATTTTGGTATAATTCATGGTTTTTTACCTACCTCTTCCTCATATATTGCTACTAAGCATTGCCTAGACACTTGGTGACTTTTGACAAGTTTATCATTTTTACTTTGTATAAATACTTTACTTTTTGTCAGTATTAAAAACAGGAAAATCATACACAGTTCTGCTTACAACCATCTTCATCAGAGTTCAGATCTCTAAATGACTTTACTCCTCTAAGTTGTCCTAGTGCATCTCTACCTCTTGGTGCTTGTCTCTTAGCACCTTCTCTTTTAGTTTTTGCAGTGTTATTCAGGCACATCTAGTCTTATGTCACCAACATCTTGGCACCTCACCTACAAGCTTCAAGCCTAGCACTTATAGCCAGGGCCTAGTAGCTCTATGTAGCTATGTACCTTCTGCATCATCTTAGCATTTCTTGCTGATCTTTCTTGGTAACTGACAGTTCATAGCTTGTCTATATCATACAGGCTAAACATCTCACAGTGAGTTTCTGGGACCTGTCCAGGACTCTTGCAAACTACTTACTCAAAAGATTAAGTCATCACCTACTCAGACAGCACTTAGCACAATTTTGGGTTCATTAATGGGAAAACAATATTGATAATCTTTTACACATGGATACTTGTAGTCCTTTTCCTGTTGTTTCTTGAATGGTAATTCTCACACTTTCACTCCATTTTCAATGATTTCTCAAATTTTGGGAGTACTTCGTTGCTTGCCACCAGAGATCAAGCTTTCAATCACTTCAAATCTGTCACTGCTTATTGGGAATGATATTCTGGCAACAAGGTTTGTGCTATTTGGTGTGATGGTGCAAAAGAATTTGTTTAGAGAGCCATTGTCCTTCAATCAACTGCAGCCTATGCTCATCAATGAAACAGCAAAGCTGAAAGATACATTTGTGCTATCAAGGATATGGCCCAAAATGTAATGGCAGAATCAGGTTTACCATTGTCTTTTCTTAGTGATGCCATCTTAACTGCCCAATATCTTGAAAATTGTCTCCTGACTACCAGCTCTGACAATGCTGTTATGGAAAACACTAAACCAGATCTATCACATCTTCAAGTCTGGAGTTGTCAATGTTTTGTACTCCATCCACTTGAAACTTGTTGTAAAGGTTTTGCCAGATGCTTCAAAGCCATATTTGTTAGCTATGATGAAAATAGAATAGGCTTCTTCTCTAGGAATATTGTATTCAATAAAAATGTTTGTAGCTGACTCAAACCACATTCTGTTCATTCTTGTTCTCTCTCTCCTCCTCCACAAATATCGCATCCCACTTCTCCGTCATCTCCATCACCTTCTTCTCCAGTTTGGCCCCAATCAACATCCCCAATTTCACCAAATTTCTCTAATTCAATTATAACCCTCTTGCTTGACATCATTCTCCTTGGTTACTCCTCCACAAACCCACTCAAATTGTTCTCACCAGAGTATTGTTCTCACAGAAGCTGTCAGGGGACTACTCTTCAAGTTCATTTATTCTAGTACAATATGCTTAGTTGCTTGTCTTTTTCAACCTTTTCTGTGTGCTGCTTCCTGCATTTACATAATACTATGTTGGGTTTGCAAATACAACAACATATTGTTCTAAACACATCAACATTTGATACTATTTTGTACATGAACAACTTTACACAGGCTCTTTATCTACCTCATGGATCTCAACTTACAATATGGTTCTTGACCAAAGCTCTGCCAAAAAGTCTTCATTATAAATTCATACTAGCCCTTGGACTTGTTTCTAAACCATAATCATGCCTACTTTGTCACTGATGGGGTTGTGTTGTCCCTGTGGTCCTGTCGCCTCCTTTGTAGTCACATAGTCACAATGTTATAGATGTGTCACATTGACTTACTTCTTCAGTTGTTTTCTCCATCTGTGAGCAGCACTGAGGCAGTAAGTTGTTTGTTTTTCTGTACTTTTATGTGTTTCACTTATGTCTATCTACATAGTTCTTTATTGTCACCACTAGGTAGGCTGAATATAGTTGTTTCCTCTATCTGTGAGCAGCACTGAGGCATTCTTTATTGTCACCACTAGCACCTCTTAGTATTGAGCTGGAGGTTTAAAAATCTTTCATGTAATTCTACTTTTATAAAGTAAGATTTTGATTGGTCTTTTGTATTCACAGAAAAATTACAGAAAACTATTTTTACCATTAAATCAAAGTCCATTTTTGTGAATATTAACAGCAGGAGAAACTATATATCACTATTATTTGAATGGTGTTACATATATACTATTGAAAAAAGCACTTTAACATCAGGTTTGTGGACCGCAGCAATGGGGTTTGGTTTCACAATGGCATTTTGACAGGTGCCAGAATATACAAGGGAGTACAATTCTTCTTATTTGATGTTGACCTGTCAAAGAGGCATACAAAGGAGGCAACTATTGCAATATATACCAGAGAGGACAACATTATTATGTAAAGAGTATACAAAGAAAATTCAAATATTTGCCCTTATTACAAGATCACAGGTTTGCTGATTATAGATAGCAACTTTGTCACATAATCTCCAAATATAAAGTCAGGGATACTTACCACTAGTCCAAAGAACTGTAATTATATACCAAAGATTAGGGTAATATATAGGGTACTGTGTTGGCATACAACTTGTTATTTGGTGAGACAGAGAATTTTCAGGACTTGGGATCTGTCAAACTCTGATGTAACATTAATCTGTTAGAATCCTAGCAGGTAGCAGCAAGTATCAGGTGCAACCAACACCTATATCAATACATTATCAGTATAGATCCTCAGAACATATAAACGGAACTAGATTTATGTACCTAGACAGCTTGCATAAGTATAGTGATCTAGGTATGTTTGGATGTCAGTATGTGTATAATAAAGTGTGTGTAAGTATATGCACTCCCAAGACATATAAACAAGACTGAGGATATGTATGCATATGTATGTGTATAAGTAAGAGTCTGAACAACAGTGGGTGGTCAAAGGGTGCTCCTGACTATTGTGTGGCCAAAGGGCACCCCTGACTATTGTGTGCGGTACCCCCTTTGACCCTTCATGTCATCACATCTATGACGTTCCAACACTCCTCCTTACCGTGAACACAATTTTGTCAACTCCTCCTCATGCATGGATTGTGGTGGTATCAGGCCATGCCAAGCATTTATCATAGACAAAGGAACAGGGGTTTGGGCAGTGCTTTTGTGAACATATCCACAATGTTATTTTGAGTGTTGACATACTTGATAGCTAGTTCTCCATTGTGTGCTCGCTTGTGAATAAAGTGATATTTAATGTCAAAGTGCTTGACTTGTGCATGAGCTGTGGGATCTTCAGATAGTGAGAAAGCAGCCTTGTTGTTGCAGAATAAGGTCATGAGTTTCTCTGTGAAGTTCCATCTGATTGCCTTAAACAGCATGTGTAGCCATATGCATTGTTACACTGATTTGTATGCAGCCATATATTCTGCTTTGCACAAGGATGTTGCCACAGTTTTCTGCTTGTGAACAGACCAAGAGATTGCTCCTGCTCTGAGTGACCAGGTATACCTGCTTGTGCTCCTTCTTGTGTCCAAGCAACTCACCCAATCTGCATTGGTGAAGCCTCACAGTACAATGGTGGGGCCTCCAAAATGGAGTTTAAGGTCTTTTGAGCCCTTTAAATACCTGACTAGTTGTATTGCTGCATTCCAGTGCGTCTTGTTATAGTTATCAAGGAATTGAGACAGCTATTGTATGGCATAGGCAATGTCAGGTCTTGTAGCGATGGCTATGTATAATAGGCATCCAACAAGCAATCTGTAGGGAAGTCTGGCAATTTCATGCTTTTCTTGGTGAGTCTGTGCATCACAATTTGGTCACCTGAGCTTTGCACCTGGTTCTATAGGCAGGGAGAGGGGGTGGGCATCTTGGTGTTCAAATTGCTGTATGATGCATGTGATGAAGGCTGATTGTGACAGGGCTACTGTCTTTGCTGTTCTGTCCTATTTTACAGAGACACCAACTAGATGGTGGGGGGTTCCTAGGTCCGAGATTGTCCAAGCTTGTCGCATCTGGGCCTTGAACTTCTTGTTCTCATCTTTTGAGCTGGCAATTGAGAGAAAATCATTGACATGTACTACTGCAATTACGACTCCTGTGGTAGACTTTCTGTAGTAAATACATGATTCACAAGCTAACTTCATGAAGCCCCATGCTAGCATTCTCTTGTTGAGTGTCTGATTCCATATCCTCCTGGCCTGCTTCATCCCATAGAGTCTCTGTACTAGTTTGCACACCCAGTCCTCCTTATCTGGCTCCTCAAAGCCTTCAGGCTGTTTCATATATTGAACCTTGTTGTCAGGTAACAAGCCATATAAAAAAGCTGTTTTAACGTCTATTTGTGTGCATACCTTATACCCTATTGGCTTCTCATGCTCATCTCTTTTAATCTTGAAAATGGGGTGTCCCTTTTGCATCTTCTGTCCTTGTGGGACGTTGCAGCATGATACAAGCTGGTAAACTCCTATTTCCTTTAAGGACTTTATTTCTTCACGATACCCTTCCTCTCACTTGGCAGCATCTAGTCCCCTTTTTGCTTCTTCCCATGCTCTTGGCTCCTCTTCAAGGTTGGTTGGTAGTGGGTCAGTGTCGTTGAAGTTTGTCATGATAGCTGCCAGAATTTGATCATGATTGATATTGATGTCCATGGATGTGGGTGCTTGTTCCTCAGTTGGTGTAAGTGCTCACTCTTTGGTCATGGGTGCCTGGTGGGAGTTCTCTGTTGTTGTGACTTGAGCTCTCCTTTCTGCCCTCTGTTCCTTCACTCTTTGTCTGCTTTCCTTAGAGTTATTGACCACCCTTTCCAGCCAGGTTAGCAGCCTTGCACCTTTGTCAGCTACTCTCTCTGTTGGTTGCCTAACACAGGCTAATCTTCAGGGTTGAGAATGTTCAGGGTTGGCTGGTCTGTAAGTCATCATATTTGGCTCATCAAATTCAAAACTGCTGAGGTCATCATCTTCATGCTGTAGTGAATCCAATGCAGACTCATTGAGCTCTTGTAGGGTGGGAATGGGAGGCATGAGAACTGGTGGTGTTGCTTGTATAATAGGTGAGTTTTCTGTTCTGGGCATCTCGTGTCACTTGATGAATTTGACATGGTATGATTGATAAACTTTCTTTTCCTTTTTGTCCCAGCACCGATAGGTCTTGGAGTTCAGGCCATACTCTATCAGTGTGCATTCAATGGATTGTGGGCATACTTTTGGATTATGGCTTAGGATGAGGATAAAGGCATGACAATCTATTTCATGCATGTAGAAATAGTTTGGCTTATGATTGTACCACATCTTGTAGGGTGTTTTTCCATTTAGCAATTTTGTTGGCGTTTTTGAGTGAAGGTGTGCTGCAGTAAGGTAGAACTTGTCTCATAGAAATTCAGGACATCTGGCATCAATTTGCATGGTTCTTGCCTTTTTGGTCAGCGTTCTATGCATGTGCTCAACTTATCCTATCTGAGCAGATGTGTAGGGAGCACTGTGCTTGTCAGACACTCCCCTTGCTTTTAGCCAAGCTTCCATATCCCTTCCAGTGAGCTCTCCATTGAACCCAGTGTGGTACTTCCCAATCTTGAGGCCAGTCTCATTCTTGCATGCTAACTCCCATGCCTTTAATGCAGGCAGTGCTCCATCTTTAGTCTTAAGAGGAAGAGCCCAAGACATGTTTGTAAAATTGTCTACTATGTCTAATACATAGTAGTTCCCCAATCTTGACTGTACACTCATAGGTCCCATCAGATTCAACCACACAATCTCCAGCTTGCATGTTGCTTGGTGCCCCTCCTGCCTAATTTTTGAAACAGGTGTTTTGATCTGCTTCCCCAGAATACAGCTGTCATATTTTAGCACAGGTTTGGAGAGGGATGAGGGTGCACCTTTGATCCTGTGATCACAGGTGAGTTAGAGAATGACTTGGTAGTTAGTGTGACCTAGGCAGCAATGCCAGGTCTCTATGTTGGGTTGCCTATGGGCCATGTATGCATGCTCGGCCTCTGTGTTGGATAGGGTGATGGAATAGAGTTGTTTTCCTTTCATCAAAGGACCTCTTGCGTCAATAACGTGGACACCTTTGCCATCAAAGTAATGTATAGGTGTTGTTCTCAATGGACATGCGACTAACAGAGACAAGGCAGATGGTTGAGTTGAGTACATACAGGGCATTTTGCAGCAAGAGGGTAGCACCTTCAGTGATGCGCAACTGGATGCAGCCAATTCCACAGGCTGAGATTGTCGAGCCCCCTACTCCTTTGATGTCTTTGGGTGCAATGGATCTTAAAGAGGAGAAGTTGTCTTTGTGAGGAGAAATGTGCACCATTGCTCCAGAATCTATGAAGAATAGGTACTCTGCTGTGGAAGTGAATGCTGATTCAAATTTCTGGTCTGGAAGGAGAACTGTTGTATGTTCTAGTGAGTTGGTGTCTCTAGTGTGTGTTGTCCAATCAATCAAGGCCATTGGGTCGTCCTCCTCCTCAACAGTTGCCATCCAGCCCTCCCACTCAGTATCTTCCACAATGGCTGGTACATCATTGGTTACAAGGCCAGCAGAGTTGGTGGCCATGGGTGCAGCGCTCAGTGTCTGAAGTTTTTCAACATCTCCTGCTTCCACAAGATAGACTTTTCCATTCGGACCAGTAAGTTGCATGTAAGTCTTGGGATTACCCTTGGCAGTAGGTTTTCCCTTCTATGCAGGAGCTGTGCCTGCAGCACGTGCAGCAGCCTTGGCTGCCTCAAAACCTGCCTTCTCCATTGCTCCTCCTGTGTGCACGCAGTATGGAGCATTGTGACCACCACATGGCCTGTTATGCATAGTGCACATTGTCAGTCAGGACAACCACCCAAGCTAAGTCATCATTGGCAGTCCAGTTCTGATGTGCAACAGGCTCATTGCTAGCCTTGGGTGCCGGTAAGAGGGTGGGGAAGACATAGAATTTTAAGCTGAGCAGTGAGAGGTGGATCTCAAGAGATTTGGACCATTTCATGAAGTTGGCAGTGGGGGAGTTGCGATTGAACTTGTCATGCTTCCAGTCTGCACCACAGATGGAAATCGCTTGAATGAATGGGGCAGCAGAGTCAGTATGTGACATGGTATCAGTGGATGCTTATGGTTGGGCAAACAACAGTAAGCCAGTATTTTCTTATCATTCAAAGAACAATAAGAACTTCTCCCAAATTGGGATGCAATAAGAGTGATTAACTCGGCTGTGGCAATGGGAGGCATGTATCTCCAAGTGGGGTAAGCCAACACTATTGGGGTGTGGGGGTGAGACAAAGATTTGTAACTAGAGTTCCAACGAGCAGTGGTATGATGAGTAGCCTGCTCAATATAGGCCCATAACCTGTTATAATCCTGGCTATGACCAGTACAACTTAGGTGCGACAAACACCTAGACAGCTTGCATAAGTATAGTGATCCCAGAGACGTATAAACGAGACTGGGGATACATGTGCATATGTGTGTGTATAAGTAAGAGTCCGAACAAAGCAGTGGGTGGCCAAAGGGTGCCCCTGACTATTGTGCATGGTACTCCCTTTGACTCTTCATGTCGTCACATCTATGACATTCCAACATAGTTAAGGTATTCAAGTATATGTTGTTACTTATATCTGGCAGCTATATACCATACATGTGAAGTACCTGCTTGGTACATGGTGACACCTGCTTCCTAATATTATGTATGAGATGGTGTTACCAGACTTGGTGCATACCCTGTAGGTGTTGCCTTACATGATTCCTAGCAGCCTGGTGTCACCCATACATGGTCCATACCTGCAGGTGGCACCATACATGGCTCATGTGACACATACCTTGCTTGACATGGTACGGTCTTTTCTGTAGATGTTCCAGGTTTTCCGAGTCTACCCCTCTCTCAGGAATCAGATTTTTGACTCATATATAATACTTTACTAGAACCGTGTGCAGAATCTGGCACAACTCACGAGACTGAGTGGCATGAAGCTCCAGTGTCCGATTGACAAGAATACAGGTGGTTCTGTTTTTACATGTAACATAACGGGTGCCGTCGGCCGCCGCCGTGCCCACTACTATTACTATTCGTAAAAATGCAGCTAGGAAGATATTGAACTACCCCACACATTGGTATCGTCCATCTCGCACATCCCTTGGCCTTCTGAATTGAGAAAACATGCAGCTTATCAAACGTGCCGCAGCTGTCTGACGAGGCTAAAAAGGTGTGGGAAAGCTGTAACCGCAGCGTGGATAGTAACGGTGGGGTCACACGAAAGTGAGAGTCTTCGCACAAGAGAGAACAGTTGTAAGCTCTGCAATTGGGAAGAACTGACTACTCGACACAAGTAGTCCTAGCTTATATACCCGTAGCGGCTATTTGAAATACGTGGTTTACGGGCAGGCACCAAAAGGGCAGAAGGTAAATAAAGAATGTTCCGAAAGAGGCGTGGACTGGTCACGGTCGTTACAAAAGCATTCCAAGTCGTTTCTCGCCCACGGCAATGCCCCTCAAGTAAATCCAACATTTGTCACACAATCCACTCATCCCAACGTGTACTGATGACATATCTGATAATTTATATATGGCAGGCTGAGGCTGAGGCTAGAGCTGTGGAAGAAGATCGCAAGATGTACACAAAGCCATTGTATTAAAAGACAAGGCTGTAGCAATCATGTTATGCACTCGGCGTTAGTTACAACAAGTTTACATTGAGTCCCATATTGCTTCCATGACTGTCCATCGAGTGATTGCTTCCCTTACAGCCTCCAACTTAGCTGTTCTTGTGTACATTGCTTTATTGTGCCGGGTGGGGGTTATGTATTTGAATTGCGAAGGAGGGTTACGGCGGGTCGCTTGATTAAAGGCGCACTCCATGCGTCGATGCAAGTCCAACTGACCTCCAAGAGCTCTATCTGTTGCCGCATCAAGTACTGCATTGTCAAGAATCATGTACCTTTGTATTTGGTCTCGGCGTGTAAATTTGTTGAATATGTCATACGGTTTCCGGTTTTCAAATCTGATAGCAGCATGCTGAAACTCTATCTCTGCATTCCTTTGTTTGACACCTGTCTCATATTCTTCCAAGGCATGAGGAGGCTCAAACTGTTCTGTGAGATTCATGATATATCGTGATGGTAAAACAGCTAGTTCGTGCCTTGAATCAATTTTATCTTGATCCGAATTAGCATTCTTCAAAACTTTTTCGCAAGTATCCTCGTTTGGATAGGCCGGGAAGAAGAATATTAGACGAAGAATGCTATAGTAGTCTCTTTCATCAGAGCAAAAACGGCCTGGGAGGCGCCGCAGACAATTGAGCGTATTCTGATTGAGTTCCGGAAATAGGTCAGGCGCAAAAGCGTTGTCGTCCTTCTAGTTGATAATGTCAGAAGATGACCAGGAGGGACCATTTTCAACGTACGTTAGTCCAGAATTTGTCAGGAGTGACTGTCCGAATAGCTTTCAGGATGAGGGATTTGTTGACGTCTACTTTAGTTGCTCTGGATTTCACTTGGACAGCAACAGTTATCAACTCGTTAGTGCCATCCTCCAACCGAAGACGAAATAATATATCGGGACCGAAATGAGTGAGGGGAAAAAAGAATGGAGCTCTGATATCGCAGCGTAACCAATCCAAGTCATCCTCAGCATTATTTCTGCTAGACTTTTTACACAGTATATGCGATGGCGATTCTGGACCTGCATCACCAATGCATTGGAGTGGAAATATGACGGGAGCAGATCTGATAGTTCCACTAGAGTCAACCCAGCATGATACCAAGCGTGCTTTTCGATCAGCTAATCGTCTGTTGTTGCCGATGTCAGCAAACTCAAAGACGCTAGAGAGTTTGGTGGGCTGCATAAAGGCATGTGCAAGACACAGCGCTGTGTAGTTCTCTAATCCATTTTCCTTGGTGTTATAAAGTTCCAAAGAGTTGAGGAAGAAGCTATGCCGCTGCTCCCAAGTTGATCCTTGTCTGCTAATCCAAGCATCAGCAGCAAGATATGCAAGAGGTTCATCGAAGATGATGTCAGAATTTGTGTCATAGCCATATCGAGCAAAGCCACATTCTACCATGTTCCGATTGACGATACGTACGTTAGCAGCAAAATGGAAATCTCCAGTCATGAGACGGTGACAGCACAACTTTTGCACCGCTAGAAGTAATGGTGTTTTCACGTCAGGGCGATTCGCTATGACAGATTCGTGTCAATTAATATAGCGATTTGTGGCCAATACGAAAATCACCTCGATCAAAATCAAAAGAACGCGGCATATAAGAATCCTGCGAATTTGCAAGTTCTGCCTCCATGTCCTCCCACCATTGTCCATCCCTCGGGATGAAGTGTTTCGTAATTGCATGGATATACTTGGTAAGCAGGCGATGATAGCTTTGGAAATCATGATTGATAATGTATTGAACAAAAGCTGCTATAAATCGCGGCCTGAGGTGCTTCATGTTAGCATCAACGGCGTATAAAGCATTAAAAAGACTTGCCGTCCAGAGAGCCAATAGCAGACTCGAGTTTGAAGCTCCTTTCCACTAGGAGATTCCAAGTAAATCTGTGGGAGATAACTCTTCAGATAAGCCTCCATTTTGTTCTTGTCGGACATCCATGATCCAATGGTCGTAACTCCGTCGTTCATCATTGTTGTCTTGCCCAGAGAGGAACTCACAGCTTCTCTTATGAGTTTGTGCTCTAATGAGGTACCCGTCATGACTGTCTGGATCCTGTAAGTCGACCAATGATATAGTAGTGCACGTAACACGGGACGATTGTCTTGGCCTGTACCATCCCTAAACGCCTCGCAAAATCTCTCTGCAGCAACCTGCGCCTCGTCAATAACGATATGAACTTGAATATCATGACGATCAAAAATAGAGAGAGCAGATCTAGAAACAGCCAGAGATGCTTTGTTCAGGGATATAAGCACTTGAGTATCCACGTAACAGAGAAGAGTAGCGAGATGGAGAAATAGGTCATGTTGCTCGTCCGTAGCAAGAAGGCGTGTGTCAATTTGGACAAAGAGCCACTTCTTTTTTGCGTCTTCAAGTGTCACATTCGAACTTCTCAAGACGGCTTCCAAATACAGCAGGAAAACCAGGAGACGGGCTGCTAGGACTGCTTGGAAGCATCGTGCTGCACAGGCCTGGTTGACTTCGACTTCCTCTTTGGATTTGGCGCTCTCTTCCAGACCAAACTCGCTCAGATGACCGTTCGGATCATCTATAATATGTTCAATATCCGCTGACCCTATATCGCCGTTTTGTGTCCGGCATGTAAAATAGAAACCCCACTTGGCGAGAAGACCTTCTAAAGCAAATCGCGTCTTACCAGCTCCAGAAGTATTTAACAACACCCTGCAGACAATAATTAGGACGACTTCCTACAAATAAGAAGAACTAACGTGTTTTCTGTAAGGCGGGTACCCGGCGTTTCAGCGGCAAATACTTCATCAATTCGCTGCATTCTCTGATTCTTGTCCTCAAGATCGTATGGCATTCGTTCTCCGAGTCTGTGGAGAAGGAGTGATGGCATATCATGCAAAGTAGGGATCTCCAAATCCCTAAGATGCTCTGCAAGATGACTATCAGTCTTTGCACGCAATGTCCAAGGACGGATTAGCGGTATTTCTGGGTCGTCATCGACAATCTTGTTCAGCCGTTGAGACGCGTGATATGTAGCTCGCTCGAATTCTTCAACACGCTTTTCTGAGTGCATCGAAACAAAAAAGAGTCCTATGGTAGGATTCAGTCGACCCATGACCATACCATCTGACCTTCTGATTGTCGCATCTCCTAAGGCGCCAGAGATGAGTAGTACAAGATGGACATTGAGAATGGTACAAACCTCTGCGTAGCTTGCTTGTGATGTCTGCTTTATATCTCGTTAACACCGCATCTATGGACAATTGAGATTGCTGTATCTTGTCGGTCATGTCCGAAAATAATGGGCGGCCAGGGATGATAATGGGCAGCCAGGGATGCAGAAGTGTCTCTAAAAGACAATCAAATATCATGTGAGACGCAAAAATCATGCGACAAACTGATGGTGTACAGTACAGACAGCAACATTGATACGCGTCGATAAATCACTGACCCGTTTGTAGCCGTTCCCCGCATAAGTACATGAGTACGTCCCTATGTACCAGTGTCAGTGATCAACAAATATCATCTGATCGCCAGCTACCATACACGTGATGCTAGATTTATGAACGACATAAGTATTATGCGGAGTGCAATGATCATCGTTTTTTGAGATGAGTGGGCTTATGACGCACCTAGTCAATATGTTTATGGGCGGCCCAACGAGGCCCAACTTCTATGGTCGATTAAAGAAATGCATGTAATACGCTGTGCCGGAAGTGAACAATCCTACTTCAGGATCACAGTTGGCACAGAGTGATAGCAGAAACGGGTTAACAATGGGATAAAGACGAACATATGTGTATCTCCATATTCAGCTGTCGTCACTCTGTTCAACGACGATCAACTAGCTGCATAGCTTGGGTTTGAAGATCAGGCAGAACGAGTAAGGCCTACTTAGTGCTAGTGAGGTCCGACTGAGGAGGTTCAACGCGTTTAAGGCTTCCAGGTGTTTGGAACATATGGAACTCCTGAGTCTTGCAGTAATTATTCAATGCATTCCTGTCATCGGAATAAAAGGTTCCGTCTATTAGATCAGCCGCATGGGCTCTACGGGTTACGTAAGTAACGTAGCTGGGAATAAATATAATCTCATTGACTGCGTTTAAATGCGAAGTTCGAATCAGCAGCGTCTTCTATTCGACAACACTCATGTCGAAGTCACAAAGCATCGTGGATCAGAATGCCGTGGCTGAGCTTCTTTTCTTGTTATGTCCGGATTCCATCAAGATCGATACCTCTACTGAATTCAGACTTGACTCACCCGAGTCATTTGCATTTTTACTGCACAGAAGTGAACAGCTTCTCCGTCAAGTTGAAGAAGCAAGGGGGACCGGGAATTTTGACGAAGTTTGGGAGAGATGCCTCCGTGAGTAGCTTCAGAATTTCTAATTTATCGTCGATTCACGCAATTCAATCCATAGAACTTGCTCGCCCTCGAGAGATTTCGGAAATTTTAAAGCGCGGAAATGAAGTGCCCAAGATCTTACGACAAATATCTGAAAATCTCGAGAGTTTAGTGAACGGTGCAATTTTGTCACCCCTTTGGACTTTCAAGTCTACCGCCAATCCCGACGTGGTCAAACTTGATTTATCGTCAGTGCATGAGAAGCGCGACTTGCCTCCGATGCTTCTTTACAACTTAGGTTGTTTCGAAGAAGATCCGGTTCTGAAAGAACGCTTGCGTTATATCTTTTCAAAAGATCAA
>JAGGAP010000611.1:0-16649 GCA_017657235.1 Termitomyces sp. T73sscA
AGTTTCGCTCGAAGATATCTGAAGACTTTTACAAGTTGGCTCGTAAGCATCTTGTTTGTTACAATAAGGGAGCGTCAGTTAGCTTACTCTTTATAACAACTGGTAGTATACCAACAATTGTGACCGCATTGAATAAAAGGACGGTCTCTGACTTCCTAATTTGGGATGTTACTTTTTGTTTTTTTTTGTCTCCTGTCAATCAGCCGCAGTAGACGCCCACCTAAGTGCTATCTGTATTGTGTTGAGCCCATATTTTTTGTTGTCGTTCTTTACAATGGTCTTGTGGATATGCGTAAGCAGTGGGTTTTTCGAAGGGTTTTCTTCGTGATTCTCGATGATAGGGGGCGATCATGTGATATGATACCAAAGACACCGTTCCAAGCCGGCGTCGCCTCTCAAGTCGGCATCGCTCTTCGAGCCGGAGCTCCAGACGTTCAAGCAGCACCACTCAGACAATTATCCAAGATTCTAAGTAGGACTCACGACTTGTTTCGATCATGCATGCATTTTTTCATACCCACCTTGTGAGGCTCGACCATGCCCCTTCTCGTCACATCCTTCCAACTTTCTTTCCTGTCCCTAGCAGGTTCTGCGGGCTTTGCAAACCTCGCTGCGCTATCGAACTTTCTTCTTCCTTTTTATCTTAGTGCAGTTTCCATGCAAAGAGGCCGGGTGGCACGGTAAGGGTTCGTGGTCGAAGCATTTAACCGTTCATGCCAGTGCAAGAGACTGTTCTGTACGGTTATATCGAAGTGGTGTCATCAAGTCTACTTCTTCCTCTTATATCTTCCTCAATGTCATTTCTACGGTCTTCCATAACGATCATGGCGTCTCAACTGCGCTCGACCGCGTGATTTGATTCTTGTCCTTTGTGACAGATTTAGATTCAATTAGCTGCATGGTCTGAGTTCATAAATGGAAAAAAATCCAGGTATAGTACTCTACTTCAGGTCTTCGTCTGCTCCTTCAGCCTGCGCTACTAGTCCCCAGGGATTTTCCAGTCTGGCTGTAAGCCACTCGTCTTCTAACAGTTGCTTTGCCGTCGGCCGGTCCTGCGGATCCCACCGCAATATTTTGTTCATAAAGCGCAGGAACAAATCCCTATCTTTACCTTCCCCTTCCCAAACTTTTAAAGTGGTCTCTAACTTTGTCCAAGGCATGGGAGGTGGAACCTCTATTCCAGCTATGAATTGACCTGGGGTTGATTTCAGAACTAGTCGAAAGCAGGAGCAGTAATGGCACTTGCCATCTGGCGAGAAGAATCTAGATGATCGCGAACCCCGTACCATCAATTTCTGTGGCGGAAGACCCAAGAGGGAGATCATTTCGGACAAATGGGCGCGGTAGCGGTATTCGTAATTGAACTCATCATCGAATCCGTGGAATAGGTGCACTTCTTCGAAAAGATCCCAAATCTTGGAAATAACTGGTCAGTGCCAGAACGAGATAAAAAGAGTAAGATTGTTTACCACGCAGCCGATATTCCAGATATCGATCTCATAACTCCACGGGACGCCGAGAATAACTTCTGGCGATCGATAAATATCTGGCTGTACAACTGTTTCACGTTTTTTTCCGCCCGATACCGCTGAGCCAAAGTCACAAAGAACGGGTAAGCCCAGGCCATCCAGGTTCTGGCCAGGAAGTTCAATCGGTCGGGATTGATATATGAATCTTCCATTAATCTCTTTACGTGGTGTGGGATGCTCGAGTTCTTCCCGCTCAAACTTTTCGAGAACGGTAACATCTTCAATCCTTAACCCTATGTTACTTGGACTGATGTCTATGATCACGGTGTAAGCATCTCACGTCGCGTTGGGAAGTAGGATTTTTCACCTGTGTGTATTACCTCGCACTCTTTAGCATAATCAAGAGCCAAAAAGAGCTGCTGGAGCACTACAGCAAGGACAGGGGGAATCAGACGGCGGAGCGGATTGATTTCTAGCCAGTGCTTGAGGCTGCCCCATAGTGGTGGATGTACAAGGCAGTGATGCTCTCCATCAGGTCCAGTAATAGTGAAAGAGTCAAACAGGGGACGTATTGCTCGTCGACCCGGATGGTCCTCGGGACCTCCTCCCAAACGCTCATAGGTAGCAAATTCTGGCAATTCATTGAACCCCAGGACAGACGAACGGATGTAGATCTTCAATGCAACGTAGCGGCATTCCCTCAAGTCTCGAGCCAGCCAAACAGTTGAAGTCATGCCAAACCCAAGCTTTCCAATAATCCGATACCGAGAAACAAACACTTCGCCAATACATACAGGATAATACCGCTCCGCGACATAGTGTGGGAGGTTCTCTTCCTCAATAAGTTCGTCGGGGTCTATCCTCGGAAATTCAGGATTGGAAAAGTCCCTAACAGTCCAAAGCTGCCAGAAAGCCTTGCCAACAAAACCACGAAGCAAGGAAAATACTCGTGATGGAAAGAGTCTTCGAATTTGAAAGAATCGAGCGAAGTGTTTTGCGACTAAATTCGTAAGCATTTTGTCAGTGGGGATCGTCAATTAGTTGAATTGCTCTTTATAATGAAGGTCGGATTGTGTCATTGTAACAGAATTGAATAACACCCCTATAACAGTGCCTTTGTCCTTGTCTTTTTGTATCCGTCTCCTGGCAACCACAGTCGCAGAATGATTATATTCAAGTTGTAGGCGCCCACACAACTACGGTAGGTTAGCAACATAAACAATCGTCGCGGCGACACGTGCCAGTCCACGACCGCTCTACACACATACAAGCAAGGCTGTTCACCTGACCCTCACGACATAAGTGGCTAATTAGCCCAGTGAAAAGTCAGTTGAGCCAGTACAAGCACATTCAAGCCAAATAATCCCAATCGAGTAGAGTCAAGCCAAGTTGGAGCGACCCCAGCAAACAAACTTAGACAACTTCTTTGGCAGACCATCGACTAACCAACAACCAACGTCCTCGATGCCACAGTATACAACATCAACCAGATTTGGCCGCGTGGGACTAGCGTTCTGTTCAACGTCATCCGAAATTCCTCGATCGAGCTCATTTGAAGACAGCTCAGTGTGTTACATAGTCTTAGACCTTTCGTGAAATCGAGACATACTTTCTTCTGGCACTATCCTGTGCCTGTGCTATGATCTTGCTCTGAGACAATACCATTTCTATTGAAGCTCTCTCTTGTACTGCTCTTGTGAAACTTTGATTCAGCCATTGTCATGGGACGCAAGCTGACTAAGGCCTGCAATCTATTTTTGTGACTGCCCGCGTGACTGCAAATGACGATGTCAAGTCCCTAAGTCTACATATTATAAACATGCTGCAGTTATGCACTGTGGTGTAGGGGATACTGGATGCTCTGGAACTTCGTCAGCATTGTCAGTACATGATGAGCCTGTCACAAATTTTGATGAAGAAAGCCGTACACCTGCTGCAAACAGTCCATCTTGCCAGCTGAATGAACCGGAAGAATATCATGATGATGAGGACTCGAATCTCACAGCATTTGTACTAAGAATATTATTGCTTCAATTTTCAATATTAACAAACTTTTAATACATAGGACAATTTGGAACCCCTACAACATTGAATGATCATCCACATGCCATAGATTTTACGCCAGAGCCTGGGAGTCTTGATGCAATGGATGCCAAAGATGCGCATATTACTGACTTGAATGATTATAATGAAAGCTCTCAGGCTGAAAATGAAGATGAAGATGGAAACAAAGATCCAGCTACCGCTGACAGTAATATCAAGGAGTTCGGATTGCACAACAATTCATAGAGGCTCTAGAGCATGCTGATATCTATGATGGAGATCTTTTATCTGAAGCTGTTAAAGCTTTCCTGCATCCTCCAGAGTATCTGCTCAAACTTGATCCTACTGAAGATGCTGATTTCATTGAGTGTCCTCAACTCTCTCTGTGGACATAATATTACAATAAAACCATCAATGTTCTTCAAATGCAGCATCCTGAAGATTACCTCCTGTCATCTATCACCCTGGCCCAAAGAAGATCAAAATTGTTGAGTCATGTGTCTTTCTGTCTCTCCATTACATCACTGCTATCAACAAGCAAGGAGAATTGCCTGTTTGGAATGCATCTAGAAAGAGATTGGTCAAGTCTAAATTATATATCATTCTCACAACAGCCAATGGTCCTGGTATGGTCTATCTCAATGGGCTCGCTGGCCACTCTAGAAGAATGGGCTGCAGACTTTGGTGTGGGCTGATTGGTAGACATAAATCCTGTGCTTCAATGCATTATCCTGTCCTCGCCAAATCACACAACTACATGTTGCTGGCTGCAATCATGATGATGTCCCTCCTCATATTGTCAATCCAATCAATTCTACTCACTACTAAAAATGTCTTCAACATGTTCTTAGTTCACAGATCCAGACTGAATATAAATTTCAGCAATGTGAAACAGGCATATGCAAACTGAACATCTTTAGCTTAAGTGGCCTTTCCTCAGAAAATATCTTGGCACACACTTATTTACAATTAAATATTATCATGGTGGCCTTCAAAACATTGTCCATATCTCTTCATTTTGCATCTCTGACTACTCAGTCCTTTGATTTTGTAAGTTGATCCCTTTTTCTGCTTGATCTATAGTTTCTGCTTGATCTATAGTTTCTGCTTGATCTATAGTTTCTGCTTGATCTATAGTTTCTGCTTGATCTATAGTTTCTGCTTGATCTATAGTTTCTGCTTGATCTATAGTTTCTGCTTGATCTATAGTTTCTGCTTGATCTATAGTTTCTGCTTGATCTATGGTTTCTGATGGATCTATGGTTTCTGATGGACTTTTTCAAGGTCTCTTTTCCTCACTTTGCTAACAGTATGCTTTGCCATTCAATAGATAGATCTTATCATGAGAACTAATAGCTGTATTCTTTCAGATCCATACTTCTATTGTACCAGGCCTTAACTGAATGCAGTGAGGTTTAGGCTGGATGGAGCCTTGCCTTTCAATATGCAAGGCCTTAAAATCCAATCTGTCACTCAGATCAGGTCCAGAGTTCTAAAGCATCACTTGATAAGTGAAGATGCCAAGTTTGCAGGTTCTACAGTCTCAATTCCAAGGATTAATTGTTATTCATTTGAAGAGAAGTTTTCTATTCCATTGGGCAGAAGACAATTTACAGTTCAACTAGCATTTGCTATGACTATAAACAAGTCTCTGGATCTCAGGTTGCTTGCTTTTTCATATGGACAACTCTATGTAGCTCTTTCCAGATGCACATCAGAAAACAGGACTAAAGCAATTTTATTGCTAGAGAATACAGCTCAGAGAACTACCAATATTGTATATTAAGAAATTTTGAATGGTTTACAGGATTGAGTAGAATTTGTTACATATGTATTTTTCTTTTGTTATATAGACTTTGTATATTTGATTGATAAATATTGTCGTGATAGTAAAGCACAAGTGTATAGATTAGTTGAATATTGCAATTTTATGTAGATATGGATCATTTTTTATAATGTATAATGTGTATATTTGAATGTTGAATATTGTGAGCATAGTAATGGAAAAGCATAAAGTATTACTAAGAAAAAAGTTAACATAAGTCAATAGGATAGTTATAAGTCAGAAAGCCTTGTATTTGGATATGCAAGGCCTGTCAGGGGACCAGTCCTTGACTGTGTCCAACTCTATTCCAAGCTTAGTCTGAGAGTGCACCCACATCCACATGACCGCTCGGCCTACCCTTTCCCCTTCTGTCTTCTAGTAGTCAGCCTTGATGAGTTATATGCATAGACCTTACTCAGCATTGATTATTGTTAGTCATACTCTATTACATACCAGGGCCCAATTAGTTAAACAGTATTAGTAACTGCACAGCCACTGATATAGTATAAATAGGCAGCCTGTGGATAGAATATCCCTAGGCTGAACAATAGCAGTATTCTCCTGGCCTATCCACTGAGTTGACTGTAAGCTCTCTAGTGATGTCCAACCCTCTGCCTGCTCTGCTTGCCCCTTGCCTGACTCTTGCCTGCTTCTGTACCTACCTGACTCTTGCTTGCTGCTTGCATTGCCAGCCCTGTGGAAGGAGTTCCACAGATGTTTAGCCTTGCCCTTACAAGGCCCTAACTAAACAAAGTGAGGTTGAGGCTAGATGAAGCCTTGTGCTTAGATATGTAAGGCCTTAACTAAATGAAGTGGGGTAGGCTGGATGAAGCCTTGCACTCAAATATGCAAGGCCTTAACTGAACAAAGTGAGGTTGAGGCTGAATGAAGCCTTGTGTTTGAATATGCAAGGCCTTAACCAAATAAAGTGAGGTTGATGTTAGTAACTGAAATAAATACACCATCAATGCTATATCACACATCCCATCCCTTGCCCACTGTAGCACACTGTCTCCTTTGTGTCCAAATGATTGGCCCTAGTACACTGTCTGGCCATGACATTGAAATCTCCTCCATTGTTATGAACAACCTATTTATACAGATGTACGATATGTGCACCCTCAATCAATTGTAATTGAATTGAGGGTGAGTATAAGTTTTGTTGAATATTGTCAAATACCTACTGATGTAATTTGCCTAACAGACTTTGGCTTACCAGTCTGTTAGATAACTATAGTCAATTGTAATTGAACTGAGGACTTTGGTTTACCAGTCTGTTAGCATTGAGTATTGAGTTCTAACAGGTTATGGGCCTTTATAGTCATACAGGACCAACAAGTATGATAGCACCAGAACTCCCCTGCTCTTTGTCTTTGCCCTCTTCACACAATCACATCACTCTCTTGGTGCTTTTGGATCCTGATGCTCTGATCAGCTGGTTACTTTGATTAAACTTGTTCTCTTGTCTGCCCACATAGCACAACACACACCTTATTCTATTCTTGTCTTCTCACACCATGGAATCTTGACTTCCCCAACAAACCTACAATCTACAGAGAGACCACATACCCACATATCTGCCTTGCCAAGCTCAATGCTCATTGGCCTGCTTCTAAGCCCCTGTATGATTGCACAACTGGGGAGTTTTCTGAATGGTCAGCAAAACTAGTAATATTTCTGCAGCAAAGCGGACTGGATCAATACATTTTTGCATCTGAGAAGAATCTCAGATGCCTGATCATCTAAGCCAATCAAACCACTGAACCAAACACCTATGCTAAGTGGTTGTCAAACAATGATCTAATCATTGGCATCATCCATGCAGCAGTCTCTAAAGCTAAACAGGAAGATCTGGATACAAATGGCATGGCAAAGGAGTGTTACAACATGCTAAAAGCATGTGCCTATCAGGAGAGACCTGTCAAGCAGATATTCCTCATACAACAGATTCTTTCTACATATGTTCCAGTTGCAGAACCTATCAATAGCACTGCTAAAAAGATCTGCAACCTCATTGATCATGCCTTTGCCATAGAAACAATAGACAGGGACCTCTTGAAATGTATCACCTTACTAAACAGCATCAATGACAAGTCATTTGAATCTATACAGACACAGGTCTTATGAGGCCTTGCTGATGCAACATTGACTGCCCCCTACACTTCCTCACACATCAGAAAGCTGTTCCAGACTGTTGACAGCCTGTTGACGCTCATAAAGACAACACATACCAATACTGCTCTCTCTGCTTGTGATCAGAAACCTCAATCGCATCCCCACAACCACAGCCCTAGTTTCTCCTGCTGCAAAATTTGCTACACCTCCAAGTTCTCATGCTATGGCCACATCAAAGAATGGTGCATTTGACCTGGTGGAGGGATGGCTGAAAAAACAATTGAAGGGTTCAAAGCTGCATGCCAGGCTGCACAAGAAGAAGCAAAGGAAGGAAAGAAAGCACTAAAGTCAGGAGAAGGTGGTAACAACATCAAGAATAGTATCACTATCAAAGGCTTAGATGGACAGGCCTATATTGTAGACATCAACAACTTACAGAAAATACAGCTCAAGAACACCACAAAACCAGCAGAATTTGCAGGAGCTGCCACTACAAATTCCACCAACCTATTCAAGTACAAAAGATTTATGGTGATTGACAATGAGCCCAATGCTGCTAATCACAAACTGAGAGCAACAATTAACTGAGACACTCATGCAATTCCAAGGACTCACAACTGTGACACCATCTTAGCAACTACCACAGTTGTCTCTACAAACTCCATGAGCAACACCAAGTTGATTTCACTGACTGAGAAACCATTCTATATGGATTCAAGGGCCACAGTCCATATCTCACCATGCGCATCTGACTTTATCACGCTCAAATCAATACCACTGTGACTGGTAAAAGAAGTAGGTGTAACAATCATGGAAGCAATCAAAATTGGACAGATTCACCTTCAAGTCCAGAATCAGGCAGAGATCTACTTGTAAAATGCCCTCTACATACCCAATTCAACTGTGCAACTCATATCCATCTCTGCATTAACAGCTAGCATGCAGGCCCTGATCACGTTCAGCTGCTCAGGCATAATCATTCTTGATAAAAATAGTGGCACTCTACTAGCTGCAGGACACTTAATTTCTGGAAAGCAACTACATATTCTTGAACTACAGTCTGACTTTTCTGAACATGCACTTACTGCAGCATAACGTCCTGTTCACCTTGACACCTGGCACTGGCGCTTATGACATGCAAATTACTAAGTTGTCGCCACTATAGCTTGCACAGGCTTACTTCCAGGTATGCCATCAGTCTTTCTACACACACAACCCAAATGTAACATCTGCATCCTTGGGAAACAGACAAAAACATCGGTACTCAAGGTGCAGGAAATAGGGCATAGAGCAGTTGAGAAGCTACAAATAGTGTGGATAGACCTTGCAAGGCCAATGAATGTGCAGTTATATAAAGGAAACAAATATATCATGGATTTTGTCAATGATTTTACAAATATGCCATGGTCCATTCTCCTCAAAACAAAGGCCAATGCTTTCACAGCACTTCAAGCTTGGAAGAAAGAAAGGGAACTCAAAACTGGGCAAAAAGTTGGCACATATCACACAAAACACAATGGCAAACTTAAGAATCACCAAATAAAAGAGTGGCTAGTGTTAACAGGTACAAAGCATGAATTTGGAGCTTCTTACATGTCTGAACACATGGAACAAGTTGAGACAATGCACAGAACACTTTTAGAAAAAGCCAAGACAATGCAATTGGCTGCTAAGTGCCCAGACTTGTTGTGGGATGAATTTCATCTTACTGCAGCACATTTACATGTGAAGACAGCCACCAGATTGTTAAATGGCAAGACACCATTTGAATTATGGTACAATTGTGTGCTGGACTACTCCTGCATGCAGGAAATTGGGTGTAGAGCATTCATACTCATTTTGCACCAACATAACCCAAAAATCAATGCACAAGGAATTGAATGTATCCTTATAGGCTATGCACAAAACTCTAAGGCTTATCAGTGTTATGACTCAAACACAAGGAAGATATATGAATCTTCCTATGTGCACTTTTTAGAACAGCACAACAGTCCATTCAATCCCAATAACACCAAGACATCAAAAACCATGAACACAACCAAATCAGTGCCTAACCCCACAGAAATTGAGCCCACATTGATCATTGATATACACAAAACATCATTGAGTGTTCTGTTTCTCACAAATGTCAATGAAGAACATGTCAACTATAATCTTATATTGGCTGCAGTATAAGACAAGGTTAATATGCCAGATCAACAAGACAGTCAGAATGTTGAGGAACCCACTGTACCTTGTCAATCCAACTGCATCTGCATTCCCACAGCCAAAGCCAGCCCTGATAACTCTCTCATCACATGCCTGAAACAAGCCATAGAAGAGTTGGCAAAGATTAATAGATGCCAGAATGCTGAGGCAATACATGCACCTTCACCTAAGCTATATGACAACAATGACAGCAACAATGCCAATCCAGAAGCCCACCAAGAGTTACAACCAACAGAAGGAGATGCTGTGGACACTTTTGACTTAGCAAATGTTGCCTCAATAGAAGATATTGAACACCTACTGGCTGTGCATTGGAGAACCCAATTTCAATTGACCTAAATGATAAACTAAGATCATGGAAGGAAGCAATGGAATTTCTGTATGCAAAAGAATAGCAGGCAGGCTATTGCAAGAAACTTAATTCTCTTAAAGATATGAAAGTCTACAAGCTTGTACCTCAAGATCAAGTTCCACCAGGATATAAAATTCATAGAGGCTGTCCAATTTTCAAGATCAAAAGAGATGAAACTGACAAAGCCACATGCTTCAAAGTGCGCTTGGTATTTAAGGATGAGCAAGTTTATGGCCAAGACTATACCAAGACCACATCACTGACTGTGTGTATGGAATCATGGCAAATACTACTGCATCTGGCTGCAACTCAAGGTTGGGGTGCAACTCAGATTGACATTAAAATGGCCTTCTTCTATAGCCTACTCCCAGAAGATAAAACACAATACATGGAGCAATCAGAGGGCTTTGAAGAGCCCAGAAAGGAAAGCTGAGTATAGTGCTTGCTGAGAAGCTTATACAGCATGAAACAAGCAGGCCATATCTGGAATCACACCCTCAATAGCAATATGATATTTTGAGGCTTTACGCAGCTTCCATGCAAGTCATGCAGTAAATCTGACACTGGTGTGGTCATAGCTGCAGTCTACATAGACAATTTCTTATCCATTGCAACTAACAAAGCCAAAAACAAACAATTCAAGAATCAACTCAGGTTTGTTTGAACTATATCAGACCTTGATTTTCTGAAATTTATAGTTGGCATTGCAATTGAATGGGATCAAGACTGACACCTTGCAAAACTCTCACAGACTGGATTGATCAACAAGATAGTCAGCCAATTTGGACAATTGTCAGCTGCACTGCTTTTGCTTCCAATAGAACCAGGGCTCAAGCTCTGCAGGATAGATAGATCTTCTTTGACCAAAGAATAAGTTGTCACACTACAGAAAATCCCTTGTTGTCCCTTATTGATCTCTTATCAGGTGCTTACTTTATGTTGCAATCTCAACACACCTGGATATTACATATGCAGTCCAACAGCTTACCCAATTCATTGACTCATACTCAACTGTTTACTGGCAAGCAGCTATGTGACTGGTACAATATCTCAAAGACACACAAGACTTCAAGCTTGTGTTAGGAGGTACAGAGCAGCCTGCAATTCTCACCAATTTCACAGACTCTGACTAGGCAAACTGCCTGGACACACGTTGGAGCATTGGAGGCTATGCATGGAGTTTAGGTTCAAGCATTATATTATGGGCAGCATGAAAACAGAAGTCAGTTGCTGCATCATTATACAAAGCCAAGTATATGGCTGCCTACAAGAGTGCCCAAGAGTGCATATGACTCTAAGTATTATTGAAGAGTATTGATTTCAACACTACAAACAAACCAACTCCTATACTTTATGACAATAACGCCGCAATCAACTTGTCAGAAGACTCCACACTCCATGCATGCATCAAACACGTTGATATTAAATATCATTTCTTATGCAGATGTGTCTAAGCTGGCAAAATATGTATTTTGTATGTAAACACAAAATTCAATGTTGTGGATTTCTTTATGAAAGCCTTGGCCACCCTCCTATTTACTCACCTGCAAGCCCTACTCAGTCTTCAACAACATACACCATGATTCTATGTGAGGAGGAGACACATTATGTTTCTGCAGTCTCTGGTAAGGAGTATTAGTAACCAAAATAAATGCACCATGAATGCTATATCACACGTCCCATCCCTTGCCCACTATAGCACATTGTCTTCTTTGTCTCCAAATAATTGGCCCTGGTACACTGTCTGGCTACAACATTGAAATCTCCTCCATTGTTATAGACAACCTATTTATATAGATGTACAATACGTGCACCCTCAGTCAATTGTAATTGAACTGAGGGTGAGTACAAGTTTTGTTGAATATTGTCAAATATCTACTGATGTAATCTGCCTAACAGACTTTGGCTTACCAGTCTGTTAGGTAACATTAGTCAATTGTAATTGATGTGAAGACTTTGGCTTACCAGTCTGTTTGCATTGAGTATTGAATTCTAACAGTTGAGGCTGGATAAAGCCTTGCATTTGGGAGGGTTTGGGAGTGAAGCCCCAATGAAATACAAGGCTCATGCCAAAGGCATGAATTGTAGCTCATCAAATAAATCGGAAAATCAATTTGTTATGACATATTCAATGATATAATCAAATCCGGAATTATTTTTCTAACTGTAATGCCTAAGATGTCTGAATTGTGTGAACATCACTATCTGATTTTGTAGCTCTATTTACATCAATTTTGTCACTGTCATTTTCAAAACACAACCTTCCTCTTAGGTGATGCTTGATTTATCCTTTCAGATTTGATTGAGCTATATTATAGTGCAATACTTTCCCTTTACTTCTTCTTGGACCTTGAGCTTGAGTGCCAGAATCAACTCACCCTTGAATGCTTCAAACAAATGCACTTATCCTAGCATCATTTCATCAGCATGCACTTGCTTCTCCATTGTCTGCTCTGGCCCCACCTGAAGGCTTGCACATTGCCATCTGCCTCTCAACTGGTGGATGCACAATCTACATTTTTGCTCCAACCCAATTTCTCACATTTTTCTATGCCTTTGTTGATGCCCAGCTTGTTCTATCCTCTCTCTCTTCATTTGAAGACCTTACTACTTCACTTGTAGGCAATGCATGGGACACTGTCAATCTCAAAACATTCCTCAAAAAAGGGTTACCATCTGCACCCCAATAGTGGGGCTTCTAGCTCATATCTGCTTATTTATGCCAGAAGATACCCTGGAGACCCAGTACACACCTTGGGAATGTAGAAGCATTCAATAGAGGCAGTGAGCTTGTTGTGGAAATGACAGGTAGTGGGAGGCAGAGCTTAGTCAGAAATGGAGATAACAGATATAAGACTGCAAGTGGTGGAGAGTGTAGAGGGGAGGGAGTTCATTAAAGTGACAAAGAGCATGATACAAGACTATATACTACACTATTTTTAAAGAGCATTGAAGTTGTTGTAATAGACACCATTGCAAGATGTACTGAATACATGCCTTACCAAGTTAGCACCTTTTGATTTCTTTGCACAATTCCTTTTGTAATATCTATGGAGAAATGTCTTCATTTTTGCAGAAAGTAGGCAGGGATTTCAGCCCTGTTATAATTCTATGGTGGTAGGTAAACGGCTTGCTATAGAATGTATCAAAACCCTTCTGATCTAGCATGAGGACATGTAAGCAGTTAGCCCAATCCAAGTCCATAAACCTTACTAGCTATACTGGGATTGTGCTTCCAAGTGATAATCTGAGTGTCTGTGTGCTCTTGAAGTACCTCAGTATTTGTATAGCTGCAGCCCAGTGGAGTTGTATGTAGCAGTCCAGGTACTGCAAGAGTTCTGGTTATGTTGATACAGCGAGCCATAGTAATCCACTGACTAGCTGTTGGTAAGGTATCTTCATGATTTTATTTCATTTGTCAGGAGTTAATTGTAATGTGTTTGTGCATCAAAATTTCATACCAGGCTCCATGGATGTTGATATTAGTGTTGCATTAGTTTGGCTAAACTGCTGCACAAGTCTCCAGCTTACAGACCCAACCTTCTTTTCCTTTCTCCTTAAATCCCCTTGGCTGCTCCATATAGACTGTCTTCTTCTTAGGCAGGATTCTATTTAAGAATGCAGTTTTGACATCTATCTGGTGAGCATCCCATTCTAGCATGGCTGCTAAGTGTAACAACATTTTCCAGGATTCTGTGCATGCTGTAGGTGAGGTGGTTTTGATGTAATCACATCTATATATCTGGTTGAAACCTTGCACAACATGATATGTCTTGAATCTAGTAATTTTGCTGCTTTCATCCTGCTTTATAGTGATGATGAGTCTGCCTTTTAAGACACACTGCTCCTTTGGAAAGTCATGAGTACTTTGGCTTTCTCTTATTCCATAATTTGTCTGGAGTTACATCATGAACTGCTGAAGTTTTGGTTCTGCCATAGAGGTGAGCTGCTGTTAGATAGAATTCATCCCATAGGTATAGTGGGCAAGTCTCATTGCTTGAGCCTTTTCCATGAGTGGTCTGATGCATCTGCTCAACATGCTCCATGTGTGCTGAGGGTGTATAGTGCTCCAACTTTGAGAATGATTTCCTTTTCCTTGTACCATTGCTTGTGTCTATCTCCATTGAATTCTCCATCTTGCTCAGTCTGTAGGATCTTTACTTGCAAGCCCATCTCATTTTCTCATGCAAGAATCCATGCCTTGAGTTCCTCAAATGCATCATCTTTTGCTTTGAGTGGAATGGACTATGGTTTATTAGTGTAGTCATTGATGACATTCATAATATAATTATTGCCAGTGCAAGACACTACAGCTGACAGTTCTGTAAGGTCAACCCAGATCTTCTTTAGCCTCTGTGCAGCTCTGTGCCCTTCCTCTTTCTCTCTCTCCTTGAGTACTAGTGTCCTGGTCTGCTTGCCCAGAATACAATGGTCACATTTTGGAGGTTTGGATAGAAAGGAGGAGGGCATACCTTCAATCATGCCTGCACATGCCATTTCCATGATGGATTAGTAATTGGCATGTCTCAGTCAAAGGTGCCAGTACTTGAGATCTGGGGAAGCATGTACAGCAAGTGCATGGATTGGTGAAGAGATCTAACATGTAGAGGTTCTATTTTAGGAACAGAGTGCCAGTGCCAATCAGTTTCTGGCTATCTTTCTTGATCAAGGTGGCACCACTATCGTCAAATGTAATGACAATTCCAAGGTGTCAGGCTAGCTTGCTAACAGACAATAGCTGTACTGCTGACTTTGGCACATAGAGGGCATTTTTTAGTTCCAGGTATGAGTTGTCTGCAATGTGTAGGTGAATAGTATTAATGCCAGTGGCTGAGATGGATGATCCTTCCACCCAACATATAGGTTTCTCACAGACAATCAATGGTCATGAAGGGAGAGATGTGTATAGTTGCACCAGAGTTTAAGAAGAATGAATTATTCATCTGGAAGTCACACAAGAGGGCCATGCATTCTCCTCAATCTACCCCAGATGTCTCCTCTCCATCTAGTATGATCCATGCATTGATTTCAAACTCCTTGACATCTTTCAAGGTATTTGCAGAGAGAAGCATATCCGAGGCAAGTTCTGCAGATTCCCCTCTTGCCAAGGAGTCTGGTTTTGCCACTTGGAATGCAAAATAGGCTGTGATTGTATCGGAATCTCCTTCCAGGTGAATGCATAGCCTCCACCTGTTGGCGTAAAGGTGATTTTTCAATGTCTTTTTCTTGTCTTTCCCCTTCTTGCCATAGTATGCAAGGCATGCCTTCTTCAACTTCTCAAGTGTTTTTCCTTCCATTGTACTGCCCTCAAGTATGCACCATGGTGCCGTGTGACTAAGACATGAACTGGGCAATTTTGAGCTGTCCAGGTAGAGCATGTAATTTTACTGCCTCTGAGGCTTAGCAGCAAAGGCCATTGGTGTTGTCTGTAAGTGTGCCTCCGGATTTGTCAATGTCCATCAGTGTCTGCTCACCCTCCAGGAACTGCCTAATCTCAATTGGACCACACTTCCCTTGTGTCTACAGCTTGGCTCAAGTCTCAGGAGATGATGGACTGAATATGGGTGAAGGATGTATTGGACAGGGAGGACAAGACCACAATGGACTTCAAGAGATTCTTGGTGACCTCCCCAGCATCAAAAGCTTGGTCAATTTTGTCATATATCACATCAACTGTCTTTGCTAGTGGTTCGGACAAGGAGCACTTGGTAGTGAGGGCTTCTTGCAGCAGGCGCACCTGATTCATGGGAACAGCGCCACCATGGCATCTGTTCAGATAATTCCACAGATCTACGGGGTCTTCCCGCTCTGTGCACAGTTTTTGTTCAGATGGGGATATGGCACATTTCAGGAAAGAGCATGCTAGGCGTTTATTCGAAGCCCAGGCACGTCGCACGTCGTGCATGTGGTTTGTATGTGGGATGTGAAGAAGAGGGAGGGTCAAAGATGTAGCCCCAGAGCTATACCATCGAGAGCTCAAGCTTCATTGTGTAGGCCCACTCTGTATACTTTCCATCATCTTTGTCAAGAACGTGTCTG
The DNA here is from genome assembly GCA_017657235.1 of Termitomyces sp. T73sscA. Taxonomy (NCBI): domain Eukaryota; kingdom Fungi; phylum Basidiomycota; class Agaricomycetes; order Agaricales; family Lyophyllaceae; genus Termitomyces; species Termitomyces sp. T73sscA. Next base: position 16,052 of record JAGGAP010000611.1, read on the forward strand.
GCCCATGACAATGTGATCTTCCCGACCGGGAGTATAGTTGGGTTACCCGAGTTGTCCACCAACTTCATTACCTGAATAGAATCACGCGACGCGTAGTGGCACGTGCGGAACGCGTGACACTAATTAGTAAGGAAGGCAGAGGCGTTGAGAAAACTGTACAGATGGTCGAGATTATCATACATGATCGGGTTCGGCAGTAGACACACCTCAGTCTTTGCGACATCAGACTGAGGTGTGTATCCAGTTCATTACAGTCGGTCTTATACCTATCAATCAGTAGTTATATTGTCCAGTAGGTACAGGCCAAACTTGGGACCTGCCGATTTCTAAACGGTTCTAACAGCTTTCCAAGTCCGACTTTGGCAGTCATGTAGTATAAAGTGACGAAATCTAGGTTACATCTGCTTCAAGTCTGACAATGCTTCTTGATCCATTCATCCTCGAATAGCTGTCTCGGTGTCTGTCTATCCTTTGGATCCCACTGTAACATCTTGCTCATGAACCGTAGGAACAGTCCTCTTTCTTCTTCGTCCAATGCCCAAAAGGTCAATGTTGTCTCTACATCGTCTAAAGATGTGGGTGGTGGAACTGCTACCTC
>JAGGAP010000612.1:0-16629 GCA_017657235.1 Termitomyces sp. T73sscA
TTTTGGTCCAGCTCATACACTCCTTACTCCACTGTATGGGTGACAAGAAAAACCAGCGAGGCACAAAGCCATCCGGACATTGAAAAGGTGTTTAAGAGTTCAACAAAGAAAACACTTGCCCTGCAGAAAAATTGCCGTGGGTCCTTATGGATACGTGCATTATCCATGACAACTACAGACTGTGGTTGAGGAAAGGGCTGCATTTGATTCAAAAGTCCCTGCATAAGAAATCTGTGTGTGTCGTATGAGGCCTTGAATAACCTAAAAGTCTAGATGTCACTGTCCAGCCCGTGAAGAAGGAGAAAGGCTTGCACACCCGAATGTCCAGCTTGGACAGTATTCGCGTTCTTCCCTGCATCTCTGGAGCTCGATAGTTCTGTTCTTGTGTGGTGTTGTGCCAAAATTCTTTGGATTGTGCATTGACTACAGCCAGTAAATTTGATGATCTGATCAATGGAACATGTTTGATACATCTAGACAATGACATTTTGAAGGTCATTAGATAGTCGCTGGCCACGAGTCATTGTGAAAAACAAGGTTCCAGTGTCACGGTGTCGGATAAACAGAGCAGATGAACAAATACATAACCAACAACTCCACACACCGGGCTCTCTGCATTGGTACTCTATCTCCCACATATCCATAGGATAAAGGTGAGGAAGTGGCCGTTCTCGAAGAAATCCTGTTCTCACTGTAAAAGGGACAGAAATTCTGACATTCACTCAAATAAGTAAATCAACAGTTTTTTATCACATGCGAGGGGTGTCGGTCCATGACCGAGCGAGAGTACCAAAACACCGCGAAGCGAAATTGTTTGGTCACACCAGTCACAGGCCAAAACGCTGTCGTAGAGCTTAAACGTAAACATCAGGATTGTCACGTATTGTCACGCCCTTTCTGAGATATATAGCTGCCTCGAGCGTTCCTTTTTTTTCTATGCCTCGGAAAATTACTTAAGATACCATGTATGTAATCAAGGTTTTGGGACTGTCAGACTTCACATACTCTTAGCTAATATATTTCACCGAGCTCATGTGGGTGACAAACTTACTCTAATTTCATACTTTATCATTTTCTACAACAACTTCAATTTTCAACAAAATTAATACAAGGCTTTCTTTATATATATCATGCCAATCTTCTCCTGGAGCTGGAAAGAGAGAGCCTCGTGTTGTAGAAAGCCAATTTCATACAAGTAGAGGACAGTAATGGGTTGTTTGGACCGGAGGTTGTTTATGCATGTGCCAAATTTTTTGCAAAAGCTTAGTTACAACTGGATTTATGCTACGTTCGACCTTCCTCACAAAACGCTCTAAAGCAACATACAATACCCCGTTTCTCTTCCACACGAGCGCAATTGTCTCAGCCAAAAAAGCTAAGAGTTACGTTGAAGTTCAATGCATTTCTTGGCTTGTCACTCATTAGATATTCTTTCTAGTAGGTTCATCTCGCAAACGACTCACTGAGGATTTAAAAGGAAAATCAGGATTTAAGGCGTCGAATCTAGAAATCGCACCAAGCCTAGATGAGGTAAAGGGACAACAGAGTCCTTCTAAACATATCGGACACTTCTTTACTCGCGGGGGCAAAGAAACTGACAATGCTGTACGGCCTCGACGTGAATTTCCGCGAGATCCTCTTCCTCACGAAGGCTTAGAACCCGATTTGCGTAAGGATATCCGGGACAAGATAACATCATCATCATTTAGGCGTGGCAGACGGAATACCAGGACCGGAAAATGGGATGAAAAACCTTTTGAAGAGAAAATTGATGACTTCGAAGAATGGGAAGTAATTCATCAACTGAATGGTCATAGAAAGACGAACCGTGCACGGCGGAATCCAGCAAGGGTCAGCGCTTTTGGAGCCCTGACAAGATCGTCCATTTCGCAAGGACAGAAGGATCTGGATGAAGGAAAAAATCGACAACATACTCAAAAAGAATCACTTCGGCGTATCACAGAATTGTTCACTAAAGCCAAGGCAACCTCTCTTCCATTGCCAGATCTTTCTGACCTGAGTGTTGCTCAAGCTAAACCTACTGGACTCTCGACTCAATTCACATCACCACCCCTTATGCCAGGGCTTTTGTCTTGTTTGCAGGAGGTACTTGGACCTGGCTCATCTCCCACGCCAATCCAAGCATTGAGCCTTAAATGGCTTTTGGATAACCCCAGCGAACCAGACGCAGTGTTTGATGGTTGGAAACAGTTCCTTCTAGCATCAGAAACAGGTTCTGGTAAATCGATCGCATATCTCCTCCCTGTACTTCAAAATCTCAAGTTGTCGGAACTGAATGCTTCGTCATCCTACTCTCCTCCAGTCTCACAAAGCCATCAACGCCCACTCAATCCTCGTGCTTTGATACTTTCGCCTACTCACGAACTTTCGCGTCAGTTGTCTTCATTCGCGAAGTCTCTCCTACACGAGGTCAAGTTACGCGTCTTGTGTGCTAGCCGTGCCAACGTCAAAAACACAAAGGAACGCGATGCGACGGCGCGACAGATGGCGGCTCAGCTCGACGGGGACGAAGCGTCAGGAGAGTTTGAAATAAAGGGACGCTCAGGGTACCCTGTGGACGTAGTTGTAGGGACGCCAATGAAACTGCTTGAAATGGTGAAAGGAAGAGGCTGGGATCGCAAGGAGTGTGATGCCGAAGACGCTGCTGACACCGTCGCTGATGGACTTGGTCCGAAACCTAGACGAGGCAGAGATAAGTTAGTTGGTTTTGGAAAATGGCGGAGCAAACCAGAGATGGGATTGGCTAACGTTGAGTGGGTGGTCGTAGATGAGGCAGACGTCTTGTTTGGTAAGTCTAGGAGTAAATTTATGAGAACCTGATTGAAACTAGTGGCTTTGCAGATCCGGACTTTCAAGAGACTACTCGCCAGCTTCTTGCAGACATAAGTGCGGCTCGCGGCCACCCGATTCCTCCCAGTCCTGCCCTACCTACGTCTCAACCTTCCGATACGCCTCCCGCTTTGACGCCTATACCATATGACTATCCTTTCAATCTCATTCTCACCAGCGCAACAATTCCGGCTTCTCTTGCCACTTACCTTGATACCCATCACCCCAAAATGATGCGCCTTGCCTCCCCACGCCTGCATCACCTTCCCAAAGCCCTTCATACCGAATATGTAAACTGGAGTGGTGGTAACAAACATGCCGATATTGAATGCCGAATACGTCGTGTTTGGGCTGATGATTCGTCCAAGTTGAACGCCAATGAGAGTTCACAGCAGCTGAGCAAAATTTTAATTTTTTGCAACAAAAGCACAAAGGTCGAAGAGCTAGGAGATTATCTGGTTGAACAAGGGATTGAGAATATTGCACTCAGCAGCACTAGCGAGCACAGAAAGAGAGGTTCGAACCATCATCTCGATGGTTTCCTACGCGTACGAGGCAAGGACTCAAAGGACAGCTTGAGTGATGAGCAAGAACCTGCCACATCGGACGCTCTCATCGCTTCAGACCCAAAGGTCAATCCGCATGTCCTGATAACCACTTCTTTACTCTCTCGAGGGCTTGATTTCTCCCCTTCAATACAGCACGTGTTCATTGTGGATCAACCGAGGAACATGATTGATTTTTTACATCGTGCAGGGAGGACCGGTAGGGCTGGAGAGAAGGGAAAGGTTGTTATCTTTGGGAAGATGTCGGGAAGAGGGAGTTCCAGTGCTAAAGATGTCCGAAAGAAGGTTGGCTCCTTGACCGCACATTAAGTCGGTCATTTCGGCTGCTTAGTGCTTGCATACAATTTGTCAAGGGTGCAGCAAAAAGGACAGAATCCGGATGCATTCCGCCAGAACATCACTCATTATAAGTACTGATCGATAATCAATAATGCATTAATGAATTAATTAATCGATTGACTCAAGGTGGTTCGTTTGTGTATCGGCATACTTATCATGGAACCCCTTGTACCTCTCAAACTTTGACTTCGATAATCTGAATACTGCAAGATATATGAGACACAGAGTTATCTCCTACGCCTCCTGGATGCATCGTAGTCTACATCAAAATCACTGTCCTCAGAGTCCTGCTTTGTATAATTTTGATGCCAAGAATTATCTGTCATGACTTCGAAATGTGGTTCAGAGAGCAATACTTTCCTTTTGCATCGTCCCACCGAGGTATCTATAAACGATTGAATATTATGGCGACTATCATACGCACAAAAATCAAAAATCTTCATACATCCAATAACCTACAGAAATTTTCCGCCCTCTGCATTCTCGATCAGTACAGCAGAAGTTTTAGCATCCAAAAACAGTTCGCCCATTTCGCCAATGTCTTCTACTTCGATTTGGGACCGACCCTTCAGTGTAGCTGAAATCGAGGCGGGTGTCAACAATTGTAAAGCATATCTAGTGCAAAGTAAACGTTTAAAATGAGGCTGTACAAAAAATAGATAAATACCTCAATGATGTCCTTTCTCCCTCAGCAGCCAGCTTCTCTAGCACTCCGGGCCCAAGCTTGAGGCCTTCGACTATGGCTCGGAGATTGACAACTTTGCCGACTTGCTCCCTAGTATAACCTTCGGTTTTGACAATCATACATCTGAGACGGATGATGTTGAGACGGCACTTGGCAACTTTCTTGAGCACTCACCGGTCAAGGAGGTCTACGGGAATTCCATGTGGTGATACAATGTCGGTTGTCCCTCGAACGAGAGAGTTGCCCCTATTGGTAGCAAGGATGACGGTTGGTGCCATAGGAGATTCCAAAAGCGCATTGAGATACGTGAAGCATTCGATGTCAAGCATATGAACCTGATAGCAATCATGATCTCAGCAGTCACTGGGAGGAGAAACCAGATGCATACTTCATCGATAAACACCACGCCAGGCACAACCTCTGCGACACCCTGATCGACATAGCTTTTCACAATCTTGTTGACTTCTCTCCTCAATTTGTCCGTCACCTCTGTCCTACCGCTCTTCACCAGACTACCCATTACACTCATGATATCCTGGCCACCCTGGGGTCTCGCATTTGCCGAGTCAAGATCTCCCAACGTCACGTCTTGTACGAGCTCCTTCCGCTTGTGTACTTCTCCTTTGGGCAACGGAACGTAGGTTTCTGACTCGAGGTCGTACGAAGAAGCATAAGCATCTGATCTACCTACGCGCTGCACTAATGTTTGTGAAAAGAGAAGGAATAACAAAAAAAAATCACCTTGACAGCGCCGGTCTGTTGTTCGATGTAGACGACATCACCGACCACGATTTTTTCTTTAAGGATTGCCTCATATATGCTGGGGTCAAGCCGTAACTGCTTGGTCCCTCTAACCGTCTTGAGACCAATGATGACATGGGAGACCGTTTTTCCATAGCCGCTAAGAGGATTCTCGGATTCCGTCGGTGTCATTTCTGTGACTTCGCCTTCATAAACCTCTTTTGTTTCCTTTATCCGTAGACCTTGACAAAATCATCAATGAAAAGTCAACAAGGACGGATGAAGATAGCACAGCTGATTCCAGGTATTTCTGAAAGCGAGCACTACAACGAAGTTTTATTTATACTCACCGATGGCCCTACGAAAAGCTTCCGCTAAAACCTCCGTCTTTTTCACCTCGGTACTGTACACTTCTGACCCAACCATCGGACAGAAAGGGACTTTTGAACCCAGTTCATGAGAGACTGCCAATGCTAACGCTGTCTTTCCCGTACCAGGCGCGCCTACCAGGAGTAGCGCGCGTCCAGAAAACTTTCGTGATTTAATTAAATCTACAATGACTCCACAAGCCTGTTGTACTTCAGTAGCAGTACGATATGATTGCTCGACGCCATACCTCCCGTGCATTGGTTTGCCCGATGAACCCAGCGCCATCAACGTTAGCAATACCATCAGAAGTTAGTCCCAAGCCTTTAATGTGTGAGTGAGGTGCGACTCGCGATGATCGACTAGCAGACGAGACGGAAGGTGGAGGAACAGCATTATGTGCGACTGGTGCCGAGGTCGAGGAGGTGGCCATCGTTGGTCACTAAACTTTTTTAGATCATTGTCGACACTATCCAACAATTACATAATACATGGTTTTTCTTGGAGAACTTCAACTACTTGGTATCTGAAAAACTGCAGCTGAGACGTTTATTCATAACTCGACTGAAAATCACGACAATCCTCTTAGGTTTTATTTCTAACTTCTCATGTACATATTACATGCTTCGGCGCTTCGACGGTCTCTACAAATAGTCATTCTGACTAAAAACACGTCGATTATGATGGCCTGGTCGCCAGTCCAAAGAACATGTAGTTCTGACTCTATCCTCATCTGAATACTATGCAAAAACATCAATACAGTAAAGAATAAGATGGTACTACATAGCCGAAGATTTTTCATTCGGACTCTGACACGAACAAGGGTGAGACGGTATCAGACCACAGCGCCGAGCATTAAGGTATAGATGCGAGGTTCCGACGATTTTAATGTCTGGAGTAAGTTGTCGGGTATATGAAGGAATGGATCCAGCAAGTTACAAGTCACTTCATCTCCTGCTTTTTCCTTTCCCCTTAACCAGCGTGAATCCGTCCTCGTCCACTTCAGGCTCATTTTTCTTCGGAGGCTGTGATTGTAGTAGCTGCGGAGCTTCCTTCTCCTCCTCGTCATCATCATCATCATCATCAGAGCCGTCATCGTCGTCCTCCCATTCATCATCTTGACTCTGGGGCGCATACTGTACATCCGCTTTTTTCCCTTCGATATTTTGCGCCAGTTGTTCGAACTTTGTGATGGAATCGGCCTTCCCAATCCTTGTCTCTTCCCACATTCGGACGATGTCCTGGGCAACACTTTCTGCACTTCCATCTTCTACTATCGTGTCATATTCGTCAGCCATGATCTGAAGAAGGAGCTCTTCAATATATTGGTCGTCCGGGGTCTGAGACTGTTCTTCAAATATGTCGACAATGACTGATGCGAGCCATGTGCGCTTTTCTGCTGCCCTAGCCCCACCCCAGCCTTCCTGAACGGCAATTCTCAAAATGTGCCAGATAGCTAATCGTGCGATGACTCCTCTCGCGAAAAGGACAGAAGAAGGGGGTGGGGCAGAGACATCCATTAGAGTTTGTGGTTCGAGAGCAGTGGGAAAAATTGCGCAAGTACGTGATAAGATATGATGTGATTGGTCAGCTTATTTAAAAAAATACGTGCCCTCTTTTACACACCTAAGGACGCGTTGAAAATTCGGGTGCGTGTTGGTCCATCCTGCAACCATAGCTAAAGACTCACTGTCTCTATATCCGATATCTGAAGCCTTCAATACCCATCCCACATGCTCAGTGCCATAGCAGCTCGAAAGGCTGCCCAAGCTGCCCGTCAGGATCCCAATACTGTTGCAAAAGCTGCACTCTGCCTGGAACCTTCAACAGAGGCGCCCCTACAAGTCAAGCCTACCTCTAAACGCAAGACGTCCACTCATCATAATCCGAATTCGGCCAAACGAAAGAAGAGAGAAAAACGAACACCGAGAAAACCTAGCTCATTTTCTGAAGAAAGTCCTTTCGGGGCACAAGACAATGTCATTTTCATAGAATCAAATGAGGAGTCATTATCAGAAGATATCTCAACAGTAAATCAGACGATGAGCTCAAACAGATGGTCGCCTAGTATCCCTTTCAACGATTCTTCCGACGAAGAAGTTGACGTCATTTCCTCTGAAGTTCAACGTATAGTCGTTACCCCAATCAATAAAGCAGATACCTCGGACATCCTCTCTACCTTTCATCCTATTCCGAACCAGAATACCTTTTTTCTTCAATCGGCGGAGGTGTCGTCTTTACATCTTGAAGGCGACTTGCCCGATCATGCAACAGTGGTCGCACTTCGTCCAGAAGAAACTCTCTGTCTATTAGGAACATACGCATTTTCCGTTCTTCGAGGTTCCATCATACTTTCTGGAGTGACGATATCTTCTTCGCCGAAAAGTTATCGTGTATTTGCACCACGGTCAGCTCCACTGCATGTCCTTGAGGGTGTTGATGGCGTGGGAAAAATACCTTATATTCATCAGCTTCCATCATCCTTGCATGCCGCGATATCCACTCCAGTCGCTTTGGTATTACTTCAAGAGTTACGTTCAGGTATAGAAGGACTAGGCGATATCTGCCGTACCTTTGGCGGTGTCTTTGAGCCTTCACGTTGGCAAAAATCGTCAACCAATCCACTCAAGCTTTCTGGAGTGCATGTGGTAAGTTCTCGCGCTTCGCAGTCATTCTGTTCAGTTGTACGAACGATGCATAGGTTTTTTCGCAGACCAAGGATGTTCAGGTTTTCGACCTACCCGCCTCATGGCGGCGAGCGCTTTTACCAAACTCTCCTAGTGAAGACTCTTCCATACATCTTGTCAAAGGCCCAAAGAAGTCTGGGAAGAGCACATTTGCCAGGACACTTGTGAATACGTTACTTAGCCAGTAGGCCCTGCTCATTTGCGGATGTTGCAAAATAACTCAAAGCTTCAGATATCAGAAGGTCGCTTATCTTGAGTGTGACTTGGGTCAATCAGAATTTACTCCAGGTGGAATGGTTGCTCTCAATGTCGTGTCGACTCCGCTTTTTGGTAGATTGCAATATCTAATAAATTACTCGTGTTTATGCTCATCAACATATCCAGGGCCTCCTTTTACTCATCCAACGTTGCCGCATACTGCCCACTACATAGGTGCAACGACTCCACGTTCTTCACCGTCACTCTATTTGGCGGCCATTCAAGCCATCCTCGAGACCTATCGTTTGGATATCCAGACACCTGCCACTTCATGGCAAAGGTCTGATGTAGAAACACGCGTAACAGGCTCCATTCCGTTGGTTGTAAACACGATGGGTTGGAACAAGGGTCTTGGTGCCGATCTCACTTTGAAACTACAAGAGATGATTGGACCCACCGATATCTACGAAATCGAAACACCCTACGACCCAGCATGGCCCACTCCCGCACCTCGAGATTCAGATGTTGCAGCACCTTCTCATCCCGCTAAAATCCATCTCCTCAAACCTGTACCTGCCTCCATGCTCTCAACGAACTATTCTGCAGTAGATCACCGCTCTCTCTCCATCATGTCATACTTCCATGCGTCATTCCCAAGCTCTACACCACCCGCAGATGATTTCCCACAGCCAACCGCTCTGACATGGCACACTTCTGTTCCCTTATGCGCGCTGCCGCCATTCGAGGTAGATTGTGTTCGTTCGTTCGATAAGGTCATCCTGACCGGAGCAGGAACCGAAGATGTCGTGCCTTCTGAGATAGCCCGTGTTCTTAATGGTGCTCTTGTCGCCCTTATTGCATGCACACCAGGGACACTCGATTTGGATACTTCTGAAATTTCAGCATCGCGGATTCCCTATACACAAGCATTTGGAGTACCTCCACCAGCCTCATCCAGGTGCCTCGGACTTGCACTCATCCGTTCTGTATCGCCTCTTGAACCCCAGACACAAATACATGTCCTGACGCCTCTCCCGCCCAAGCTACTTCCAGCATGTCGAGTGCTTGTGAAAGGCGAGCTAGAGCTCCCGATATGGGGTATGCTTGATCATAGAGCAGAGGGAGACGAAATTGCGGGCGTGGAAAGTAGTAAAGTGCCGTATTTGCAATGGGGCAAAGGCGAGGGTGTTGGGGGAGAGAAAAGACGGATACGACGAAACCTGATGCGGCGGGCACAAATGTAAAATCTTGGTGAGAAGATATTCTTAGCATCATACTAGACATTTGGCATACGGTCACAAGCTGTGGAAGGATCCTATACAGGCATAAGAAGATGCAAGCGGATGAATGCTTATTTTCTCGGATTTCTTCACATGGGTTGTGACAATGTTCCTGACCCATGGTTGGAAGCTCCCTCTTCATTGTAACTTGATTACAGAAAGCGACCGCTCACTCGAGGTTGATCGTCAGTTTATTCAATTGCGACTCAATAGCTCTGGGTTCTCAATGGCGGCTTTGTTATATGTTACTGCTCTGGTATTTTACCTTCGCTAATTAATGGTCAAGGTTGTACTTATGCTACTAGACTTTCACCCGCTTGTTAATGCTCGGGCGGAACTTCGACGCAATTGTTCTTGAACAATAAATTGTATCTCATACACGCAAGTGCAACCTCCCTATGTAGCCTTTGCAAGAGATGATATACACACATCTTCATGTGATGTCTATCGCTTAGGCATCTCCTCGGATCTCCTTGCCAGAATCTAATTACCTACTTATCTTCTTCTGAAGGACTTCTCGCAATCGGCCGGCAGTTACGGACACACGCTTCTGTCTGTTTGAGTCACCTTCTTGTGTTATCCCGCAAGCACCTGTTTGGCGGTCTATAAATGTTATCTCGGAAGTACTACTGTTTTGCAGCGTATAAATAAGTAGCATCTAATTACTTATCGTTACCTTTGTAGAACCCTATCTAAACGGCTTGATTATGTCTTCGCGTAGCTCAGTGTCCATCTATACCCTTAACAATGGAGTTATCATTCCTGCAGTTGGTGAGTAGATCATCTCATTAACTCGTAGAGACCTCATTTCCCTCACTTACATAAATCAATTATGTCTGGAAGCTCATGGGGCTTGGGCACCTAATACAGACGAGGCGCGTCACAAGGCAAAAGGATGGCTTCTGACCGCCCTCAAGGTGAGTAAAGAGTTCTGATTCTTGCTTTCAGCGAAGCTTACCCTCATCCGTGCGAACTTAGGCCGGCTATCGTCATATCGACACTGCACAAGATTACTGTGAGTGGACCCGGCTACGCATGTAACAGTATTGTCAAGTTCATCTCAGATACCGAGAAAGTGGTTGGTGTAGTGATCAAGGAGTCCGGTATCCCTCGTGAAGAGATTTTCATAACTAGCAAGCTCAGGTAAGCTTCGGAGCGTGGATTTCGATGTTTACTAACTCCACATAGCTCGACGAACCACCATCGAGTCGCAGAGTCGTTTGAGGAGAGCTTAAATGCCCTCGCCGTTAGTTACATTGATCTCGCACGTTTGTCCTTTTTGCTTGTTTAAAGCGCTACTGATACCTCCCATCAGTTCCTGATTCATTGGCCACAAGCAATGCCAAGGTCTGATAGTATGTAGACGATAAAAAAACGTATTGTGTAAAATTTCTTACTTCCTATCAGGCCATGAATCACGAAAGAATCCTGATGGGACGTGGAAGATCCGAGAGGACATTACCTTCCATCAAGCCTGGGCAGAACTCGAGAAGCTCTTTCAAGCTGGAAAGATCAAGGCGATCGGTGTCAGTAATTTCTCGATAAAAACGTACGTATATATCATCTTCTGTATTGTACCCTTGTTCAACATTTCGACTACATTCTTTGTAGTCTCGAAGAACTCGCTAAGACGGCGAAGATCATCCCGGCTGTCAACCAGGTCGAGTGCGGTGTTAACTCATGTTTGCTAGATAACATGTAGTAACGGAACCTTAGGCTGCACCCATACCTCGTCCAGGAAAATCTGCGAGAGTATTGCGACAAGAAAGGGATTGTCATTTCCGCGTACACCCCAAGCGGTCAGTTGTATCATTCTATACTCTAAAGGGCTCTTATTCGGATTGGCATCCTCAGGTTATGACAACGTTCGCAAGGACCCACTCATCGTCAAACTTGCAGAGAAATACAAGGTCACCCCGAATCAGATTACTTTGGCCTGGCACCTCGCTCGCCACATCATCATAATCCCCATGAGTACGAGTGAAGAGCATCAAAAGGAGAACATCAATGTAGGAATTGCTTTTTTCCATTTTGGCAAAGTCACTCGACTGATGGTTCCAATCAGCTTCCTACCCTTGAAGCAGAAGATGTCGTCAAGATTTCTGGATTGGATCGAAATCGACGTATTTGCAATGCTGCGGACGAGCACGGGCAAGTGTTTGGGTGGTCATTGGAGAGGCTGGGATGGTAGAAGTCATCAGGTCGCCTATGGGACCGATATAATTTCGTAATGCTTTACGTTTCCGTAGACTACGTTGGTCTACATATGTTGAAGTTGCCGCTGCAGCAGTGCACACTGGAATTCAAGTAATGCTACGAAATGTCTTCCCCGTCATTGGCCGTGATTACATACAATGCTGATTGTTATTCAGATAAGCCAATAGTACTCAAAGCTCTGTCTTGATTCTCTGTCCACTTCCCATGATCTTCTCGCCCGCAGCCTTAATCTTCTCTCCTACACTCTCTTTAGTCCCTTCCCCTTTCGAATAGGCCCTCTCCTTGGCACTTTCATATTCCTTCTCCGCCTCTGAATATTGCCTTCCCGCTCTCTCTTTCACATCATCGTAAGTCTCACCAACATAGCGCTTTCCCTCTTCAACCTTCTCCTTCGCGGTACGCTTCGCAGACCCCTGGCACTTCGCTCCGAAACAATCACAATCCTTTCCAGCGCAATGACATTCACCGCTGCTGCATTTACAGTCCTTGCCGGCACAATCGCACTGATGTCCAGTGCACTGACCGCTATGACCGTAATTCTTCAGAACATTCCAGACGTGCCACAAGCGACCTTCGATCCCCCCCTCAACGCCCCCGACGATATCCCGAACCCTAGTCCACAAAGCTTCAGTAGCGGTTCTTGTTTCCACCCAGCGGATCCGCGTTTCTTGGAGAAGACCTGGACGTGCGGTTGGAAGGCTGTCTTCTGAAACATTGTGCTGGCGGAGGTAGGCTCGAAGGCGTGCATCTGGCCAAGATAAATAGCTGGGGGTGACAACGGAATGATACCTAAAAACTTGGTCAGAAAAGGCGTGAGGTATAGGGAAAATAGCGAATCACTTGTCTTGAAATAACTTCACAAGATCATCACGTTTCTTCTGAGCGGCATTGCGATTATCAATGTATCCATGCTCGGTAAGGTAGTCCCGCAGTTGACTATCCGACCAAGCAGACGCCAGTGTCGAATGAGCGGTGAGGTAATTGTCCCTACGCGTCGCAGTAAGGTAAGATACGTAATGATCTTTAGTGACGGTTCTTACTCGATAAGCTTTTGCATCTTTTCTCGTTGTAATTGAGCATTGCTTTTGACAATCCCATTTTGAACAAGCCACTCTTTGAGTTGAGAATCTGACCAAGTTGAATACACCGATTCGTTCGTGTCGTAGTAGAACTTTTGCATTTTGTCAAGGAGGTATTCACGAGAATATGGAGCCGGAGGGGCAGGCGAAATGACATTGTGAGAGACAAGCCAGTTGTGCTATACGACCGATAGTGAATCATGGATCCCAGCTAAAAGAACGATGGTGGCATACCAGATAAGAGTCGCTCCAAGCATGATACACCGGATCAGTCACTTTAGCGTATGCATCGTACATCAAACTGAGAAGATCATTGCGGCTTTGTCTCGCCTGCTCCTCAACGACAACACCTTTTGACTCAAGATAACTTCGAAGTTTATTGTCGTCCCAAGTCGAGTAAACATAATCTTTTGTGCTATCAAAGGTCCGAGATGCAGTGTTCGTGGCGTGAGCAGCGATGCTGGAAAGGCTCTGAGTCGCCTTATGAACGTGATCGCCGTAAACAGCAGTGCTAGCGTGATCAGCGTAACTAGACGCCGCATTCGTATATGCTCGATATTGGGATTTAGCAAGGTGTACAAGTTGGTCCCGATGCCCTTTGGGGGCGACTATTCCTTGGGAAAGAAGAAATTCGCGAAGGCGAGACTCATCCCAGGCATCGAAAGAGTTGTCCTTGACGTTGGCGAAGTATTTTTGAGACGAAGCATACTGGTCATAGGTCCAGGTCGTGACTGCATTCCAGTTTTCTTGAACAAGTGCCTGTAATTCGGCTTGGGTGGGAGATTTGGAAGGAATGGGGATGCTGTGGGCCTGCAGCCAGGAAGTAAGTTGAGGAACAGACCAGGCAGAGTAGGGCGGTTGCGATTCGGAGGAACCAAACCAAGAAGAAGCTTGAGCTGTAGCGGCAAGGCAGAGTAAGAAAAGCGAAGGTCTCATTGTGCAAAGGTCTCGGGCATCGCTGCTAGTAGTTTCTGTTATATAGTTTTTATGACGTCATCGCGTGGGGCATCTAGTATGACGCAAGTCTCATTATGTACAGGTGGCGTATTATCAGCGGCCTTCTCAGGCGATATCCGCGCGCTGTAGGGACCGACAACTGCTGGAATTCGGCGGGGACAGCTAAGGACCATAATCAGGATCGACATGTCTCGATTTGACGACGAACATACGCTATCATTCGTCGCAGAGTAATGGTAGACCGTCTTAGCATCGCATACGTCCACGAATGTCCAAAGCATAGTAATCCATAGGGTCCACTCAGCAATTGGAACCCCCAGACATCTCAACGACGATAGATTCAAAAGCCCACACGTCGACCGAGGACGGAGGTGTTTGTTTCATAGTTCGCCTTCAATTTGCCTGTCAAGAAAGTGTACGCGATCGTCAAACTTTAACTAGTCGTTTCAATTGCCCCGATCAAGTCATGGAAAAAATAATGCTTTCCTCCAGGATGATACACCCTTCTCTCTGACAATGCCAGCAACGGATTGCTGGGGTGTGCCAAAACGAGCTACAAGGTCGTCCATTTTCTGTATAAAGCTGATCTTGAGAAGGGCCATCTGTGCGTCTCCTGAAGTAGTTCTTGTTTTCTCCCGACCAATCGCTGATATGGCCGATAATTACGTCGTACCACGGAGACCTCCACGAGTCCACCACATATGTAGGACGGCAACTAATTAGTACCATAAAGGTCTATCTCCTTTTACGCGGATTCAAAGTTGATCAGGTAGCGAAATTAACGACCATCGTCTTTGGACACGAAGTGGACCACAGTATTCTGTAATGTTATCGGTGCCTCTGGCTCTGGTTCTGACGCGCCGTTGTATGTCTTTTGCCGTTTCGGCGTTGTCGCCATAAGTAGTGAGATGAGGAACTAGATATCAAAAAAGTTGTCGCACGTGGCCGTTTTCGGAGACCGGCCCGAAATTTCAACTTTCAAAAAAAGTATGTTATGTACGCTTCCAGTTTGTCCGCTGGACGATTTGAATGATTGTCACTACGTCGGCACAGACAAACTCGGACGGTGTCCACACCGTGTCGAAGTCGAGGCTAATCATCGCTAAAGCGCAAGTAATTCTCGGACTGTTATCAAACAAAATAAACTTAGAGAGGATGCTGGGTCACATTAAAAGCATTGTATTGAGATGCAGTAGTAGACTAATACTATAAATATACTGTCATATATATGTGTAGTTTATGATACATTAAGTTCTTCATGAAGGGCAACAAGCATTGGATCTTTGATGCCTCTTCAAGGCATCGCGCCGACTGAGAGACAAACCACAGTGCTCACATTCATGCGAAGCTTCCCCATGGCTCCGAATGTGTCTTATGAAGTCGGTCCTCGACTTGCGCCAGATTTTGACCTCGTGACACAGCGGACACTTGAAGTCGTAGCTCGTGTTGTTGGAGACATGATACGCAACTATTGAATCAGATACTTTAACTTTCTTTTCGAGGCGGCAGCGTTTCGTCGTTTGCGTTGCCTTCTCTTGAGAGTGTAATACCAGCGAAGAGGTTCTTGTTGAATCATCGACCTTGCGTTTGCGTTTGAGATTTTTGCGAGGAATCTGAGTCAGCAGGGAAGGGTACTGGACGTCGTGTATGTCCCTAGTCATGTTGGGTAGCGAGAGGTGTGGGTTCACTTCCAAAGGGTTGATTGTGGCAATATCATCTTGTGCTGACATATTGACCTTGCAGTGTGTATAAGCCAAGTAGTTAGAAGTCACCTCCGAATCTTCATTGGTCGTCTTCGTTTCAATCCTAGTCCATTTCATGCGCTTTGAGCCTTCATAATCTATGTGGAAGTGCGAAGATGGGAGATACTCGTCTGAGACTGCATATTTGTCCTGTCCGTCGCATTCAGGCGGATTTGAGAATCGTCTCGGACGTGATGAGCTGGAGACCGATTGCGGCGGATACGACTGCTGAGAGGGATAATCTTGACGCATCAAACTCGTACCCTGTCCACTTGAAGGTGATTGGATATAATCTTGGTAGATTGCAGCGTATTCTTCTTCATCAAAGTTAGACATTCTGTGGGTACAAGTTCAAAAAAGTGCGTCTTTGTATGTCAAGCAAAGGATATGCACATAGCTGAGCCCAAAAGTGACATCTGAGATGGTATCGATTGGACATTTGCCACCAACAGAGAAGGCGCGGTATTTAGCCAATTTAGATCAGAATCAATGTCAGGAAGATATTGATAGGTAGCAGCCCGGGAGACCGAGTCAAATGATGATACATTTGAGTAGTGAGATACCGAGGGAACTTCGTGGGACAACGAAGCGGACGTAGAGGGATAGGAGGCATTTGAAAGTGAGCTTGAGTTCATGTCTGGAGGGCTCGTAAAGATGACAGATTTAGCAAGATCATATTCAGAGACTTCGAATGGAGAAGAAGAGTAGTCCGCGTACATGGTCAACCGAGAGAACGAAAGTGAACACAATCCATCCAGAGTGAGCGTTACTTTATACCAGAATAGAGCAAAACTCCGCAGTTTGTAAATAACGCCGTGGATGAGGCGTGTTCCGTGATATTTTTTGGGCAAAGACTGGTCGAGTATGAAAAAATACAGCAATAAAGGCGCCGATGAGTGGAATTACCATAATGGAATAGATT
>JAGGAP010000613.1:0-16614 GCA_017657235.1 Termitomyces sp. T73sscA
GTTCTGGTCAAAAACATGATTACTGAAAGCTCATTCAGTGCTAAAATGTTGCCACGGTTTCATGGACCTATGGTAGTTATTGCCAAAACTCGTGGTGGCAACTATATTGTAGCAGAGCTGGGGGTCAGTCTGGCAAGCACAAGTAGCCACTTTTCAAGTTGTTCCTTATAAAGCCCGCAAAAAGCTAACCTTGCCACAAAGCTTGGAGCAGTGGGTAGACATTACCCCTGCTAAGCTAAAAGAACTAAGGGAAGAGCTGCACAAGCCTACAGAGGACTTTGCCAAAGACATCTCCTTTGGATCAGTCAAGCTCCATGAGCCAACTGACTAGGAGATGGGTCTGCCAACAGAGAAATAGAAATTACTCAGGACTTCAGTTCTGCAAGTAAAACCAAACTCTGTTGAAAGTACCAAGCACAGTGCTGAACTATGAGTATGTGATACTTTATGGTTACAGACAAGAGGCAATCAGGCATTGCAATTCAGAAAAGATTATAGGAGAATGGGTGTTTGAAAACCACACCGACGCGCAACACCAATGTACAGTTTTAGGCTAAGTCCGTAAAAGACTAACAGAGGCAAGCTGTACAGTAAGTTAAAGTGCAGAGGTTGGGGGTTCGAACCTTGCAGGGGGCACCTACGTACAGCGCCAATACACAGTTTTGGACCAAGGCCGTAGAGAGGCTGAAATAGTCAGATAAAGTGTGGAGGCTGAGAGTTCGAACCTCGCTGGTGACAATAACATTAAGTTTTATTTTACTTTACAAAAATAAACTTAACAAGGTCAAAATGGGGCTAAGAATACTTGATTGGGGGAACCACAGAGTTGTAAGAAGTAAGACTACACTTAAACTACAAAAGGCACAGGCAGAGACAATGACTACATCGCCACATGCGCCTATACCTCCATGGGGCCTTCGGGCTCATCCTGCGGCGAATCTGGAAATTTAATATCCAAATCGTCATTACCAGACTATACATCTGAGTAAGACAATGACGGAATGGAATAAGTAAGGCTCACCGCAGAAGAAACTTGCAAGGAGTTCAAAAGCGAACCTGTTTGCTCGACCTCGGAAGTGCCGAGGAGCTTGTTAAGATGAGCCTGGCGAGCCGAAATCATTTTGAACACTTGCAATGCAATGTTGAGTTGGTACAGCTGGTGTTGGGCAGCTAAGTCAACAGCATTGCGATGTCTCTGAAGATCAGAAGGGGGAACAGCTTCATTATTATCCGCCAGCTGTACTGAGTCTAAAGCTTGGTCGACGGCGGCAAGCAATGCTATGGCTGCATCGCTGCCTGGAATATGACTGGCTAAAAAGGGAGAAGAAGAAGGTTAGGGATAAAGAATAGGCAAAGAACCGAAGAACATACCTGAAGTTGGTTGAATCTTAAGTTTCTTGGCTTTAGGTTTGCCCTCAGGTTTGGTCTGAGGGGTGATGGTTAGAGTTAAGGCATCGAGATGGCTAGCCACCAAGTCGAGTTTACGACCTAACTCACATTAGCCCAACATTTGGTGGCAGCACGAGGAGCAGGCATACCAAGCATCTGGACGTCCTTATCTTGAGTGCGACGACATGCCTATATGAAAAATATATAAATATATATTTAAGACAGAAAGAAAGAGACCAGTGAGAATGGAGACGTGCCTCTTCAAGCTCTTTCCTCTGGTTTTCGCGACGACGTTCACCAGTGATGATGATAGCATCAGCAAAAGAAAAGAAAGCCTTGACGTTGCTGGAAGGATTGGCTGCATTACGGTCCAATAAGGGGAGGACAGCCGAGAGTGCTTCGCACAAAGCACAATTATCAGCAATCAGAGGGAATTGACCCTCATCGGAGAAGCGCTGAAGGAAGGTTAATGCAAGAATTACAAAAGGAATGGGACACGTACCCAACCAGCACCACCCAGGAACCATGCGCGGTCTGCTGGCATACCAGGAAAAGCTTTGGCTGTCGCGCAAAGGCCAATGGCGCCCTGCGCAAACAAGGGAAGCTGGAACACAGCAGTAATGATGTTGTTCGCATCTCGTTTGACTGCCCGTTGCAGCATACCATAGAAGTTGGGAGGTTCTGGAAGGTTACAGGGTGGAGAGGCCACGCGTTTAGGTACCAGGGTGGTAATAACCACCTGGGCATGGGATGGTTTAGACTTAGTCATATTGCGGGGAGCAGTGGGAGGCATGGAAAGAATAGTGAGAGACGCACCGGTTTAAATGAACAGGAGAAACGCACCGGTTTAAATGAACAGGAGAAACAAAGAAACGGGGACACAGAGAGCAAAAATAGAAAACTTTGAGCGCGACGAATGGTGGAAGCGAATGGAGAGCAAGCCAGAGTCTTCACAAAACAATCCAAAGGCAGACTGAGGGCAGTCAGCAAATGGTGGCGGGGAGGTGATACGGTGTGAGTCTTGTTCAAGACTAAATTGAGAAAAATACAAATTGTATTTTGGGTCTGTATAATAAAACATGCATAAAAACACTGCTGAAAACCGTAAGCAAGCATGAAGTACCAAAAGCCGAAAACTGTAGGCTAAGACCCACCTCAATACCGTAGATAACAACGCACCTAAAAAGACACCCAATATATGCCAGCAGGTCGCGAGAAGAAAGACAGAAAAGCAACATCTAAATGGCATGAGCCGATGATGCTGTGGGGTTGATGCAAGATCATTTGATGATGGCTCGATCATGATCCAACTCGATCATGATCCAAATGATGGCTTGATCATGATCCAACTCGATCATGATCCACCAAGATCACGGATCACGGGTCATGGATCAACGATCCGGGGTCAAACCATCCAACATTTGGTATTTGCAGCCTCTGTCCCAAGCATCGTACTTGCCCCCTCTATGCTCCACCCACGACGCTACTGAGACCATAAACTGAGCACAACCGGAGGACCAAGAGAGAGAGGATGGGAAGGAATAAGAAAAGGCTGGGAAGTACAAAAGGAAAGAGCGATGGAACGGGACACAACGCGGAATCGCCTGGAACATCGACAAAGCACGAACAATGGATTGCGCTTACCCGCGCTCCGAGCCACCATGACACCCAGACGGGACGGCGGTCCGGAGGTAGGGGGAATGGTATATAAGGAGAGGGTTTTTGGGGAGGACCGCAAGCAATCTGATTGCCATGGTGTGGAATCCCCAGCGAGTGGATTCTTTGACCTAGGAGCTCTAGATTGACTTCGGTGGTTTCGAGTTAATATATCATTTTGAACCCCATTTTTGAGTGAACTTAGGTTTTCTCTTAAATAAAATCAATAAACCTATATTTGCTGCATTTTAAAGTGTGGAATAAGTGCTACCGAAGCTCCGAGAACTTGTGAAGCAGTATTGTCTTATTAAAAGAGTCGATTTAATTCTTATTAAGTCAACTCTTACTCATAGTCAATACTACATTTCGCATCACTACCTGTTAACAATAAAGTAAGAATAAATATCTAAGTAAGCATGCGCGTTAGTATGTGTAGGAGAAATGGTAATCTAAGTATACACACCTCAGAGGCGACCACAGGATATGGTAAGCGACTGAGGTGTGTCGTAGTGAAAATTGTATATTAGTAAGTGAAAGAGATAAATAAGGAAATGTGATCGAGTTTTACGAATAGGGATACCGAATCCTATCTCAACACCACTCACTTGTAGGTATGCTCTGTGCGCCCAAACGTTGAGCCTGCTCCAGCTTGTAGATGCAATCACGACTCTGCGTCTGCATGCGATATGCATCAAGCAAGCTCATTCTCCTATGTATATCGCCCCTCTGCCCTTGCCACCAACGCTCCAGAGTGAGTGAGTAATGCTCCACCGCTCTTCGGGACCTCGCAAAGCCCCTGTGTCGGACTCGAAGGAGCAGCTGTCAATCATGCACCTCGAGGTTATGAAGGCACACTCCTTACTGCCTCCCAACTACGCTCTCACTTCTATCACGATCTTCACAAATCACGCTCCCTGTCAGAAAAGGCTGCAAATCCGCTTTTAATGCCGCCGGTACACTTTCTAAGCGATTGTTGAAGTAATTCCAGTTTGAGAACAGAGTGTGGTTAGGCAACACGCGCCTACTACATTACCTTGCTGCCCAGGTGAAGCGAGACAGCTGGCCAAGAGCGTCGCACAATTGCTCTTTAGCGTCCCTATAGTGGTTAGATGTCCGTAATCACTTAAGCCTATCGGGAGATTGTCTACACGCTGCGTTACCATTGCGTATTGAATCGAGGCATGGAAAGGAAGCCCGCGACGAAGCCAGCGTGAGTAGCAGTGAGGACAGTGCTGCCGATGAATGAATGAGCCGGTCGGCAGGGACGTCCCGACGTCTGTAGACAAGCCAGATGAGGCCGAGGGGTGGCAACAAAGGAGAGTGCGCAGTTGGCGATGTTGCCCCATCGCGGCTGCGAGGGTTCCCGAGATCTAGAATAGCCAGTAATCCTGATCGGGATTTTTCCGACCATGACAATTGTATCTCCGCTTCTGTCACGTTTCCCACTGCCATGCCCTAATCCAATGGAGCCCTTCTCCAGCAAAGCCGACCGCCCACGCGACGCGCTTCTCCTCAACCTGCACCAACGCGAACTCGCACAAAAAGACCAGAAAATCCAGCGACTCCAACACGCAAACAACGAGAGCCTCAAGCGACAGTGGGAAGCACAACAACGGGGGAACGCGCTCGCACAGTCTCTCGGGTTCCGCGATGTGTTCGAGGCGCAGATGTCGATTGATGTTGCGGGGCAGGAGGTGTCGTATAGAGAATGTTTGGAGCGGGTTGTGAGCTTGGAGGAGGAAGTTGGGCAGGTCAGGAGGTTGAATGAGGAATTAAAGGAGCGTGTAAGGGCGTTGGAGGGGTTCAAGAGGTGATTGGAATTCTTTTTATGCTTTTGAGGTTCTCAACACGTCTCATGATAGGAATAGTCAGGAGCTTGAGACCCTAAAGACTGAGAATCAGACTTTGCTGGAACGTATAGATTCTCTTGAGGCGTGTCGTGTTAATGAAAGCAAGCGAGTATAACGTCTACATTATTGAGTGCCTCGTCTGACTATTCCTCGCAGAACCAACGCGACCACAGCAGAGACAACGATATCTCGCCTCGAGCAAGAGATAGAACATCTTCAAGACCGTTACGACGCCCTTCTCGTCGTGAAAGAACGTGCTGCGGAGCGGTACAAGCTCGACTATGCGCGGTGGAAGAAGGTGAAAGACTGGATGTTTGACGAAGACAAGCTTGAAGAAGATCAGGAGAATGAGGAACTTGAAGACGTGAACGAGGAAGAGAAGAAGCGGAGGTTGAAGAAAAATCTCAAGATCAAGAAGCGGATGTTAATGGAGATTGAAGAGGGTGAAAGTACGGCCATCCTTTCGCCTCATAACATTCATTTGATTGCCCTCATCAATATTTCTTCACAACAGCTCCTACCCCTTCGCCGTTCCCCAAGCCGCCGCCTCTAGGGGGTATCGAGAACAAGGAGAACCAAACCCCACCGAGATCGATGTCCGCTCACTCCCAATCACCCGCTCTCCGCATACCTTCCCTTCGGAATAAACTCTTGGATGCGGTGACACATCCCAAACCACCCTCGTCATCGCCCAACCTGTTCAATGAAGGCTTTTTATCACGCTCTCTACCTCTCAAGGCTCAAGGTCCATCGATATTGCGGAATGTGAATTCCGATCCGCCATCGTCCCCTAGTCCGCGAGACACTACTGCTGCTTCACCTCATTCTTCACCGACGGTCGTTGGAACGGTTTCCAAACCTCTGTGTAATAGATTTCTTAATTCCGTGGTCCAAACGAACGTGGCTCTATCCTCACCGAGCGTTCCGACTTCATCTTCGTCCTTTAGGAAACCACTTGTCTTTGAGCCTGTTACCGTCGTCCGTCCTCGGAGTACAAGTAGTCATGGCAAGCAGGAGAGTGAAACTGGGTATGTTTTCCCGTCGTCATATCATTGAATCCATACACTGACTGTGTGTGTACGAAGATGGTCCCAATCTCCACTTGCTAAGCAACAGGATGCGGCGTCGTCGGACACCGAGGAGGATGTACAAGGTACTCTTCCCCTCCTGCCTGTCCAGATTCAATACCTGACCGACCGATATCCAGTCATCAATGACGACCCAAGCCCGGCCCCAGCTCTTATCGTTCGGCCGTCATCCCCGCCCCAGGTCGCGCTTACGATGCCCATGATACCCACGTCCCCCGCACCCAACTTGTCCTCCGAAACCGAACCGGACTCTCAAAGCCAAAGTACGTTTCTCCTCATCCTGAAATCCCAATCGACTTGCTGCTAGACAACTTATTCCCTACCCCCCTTCTTATAGTGTTCTCGCTGCCGTTCTTCGATCCGACGCCGTGTCCTGCACGCCCGGCTAAGGCTTCACTTTTCCAACCACAAGTTCAGACTGCTTCGGTCCCCGCACAAGCTACATTTTCACGTGACCGAAGGGTGGTGTCGAGTGCGGATGAGGAGAGTTTGCGGGCGAAGAAGGCAAGGAGGGTTAGTGAGGATCTAGCGGTGACAGCGCCTGATTTGAAATCGACTGCGACATCGGAGAAGGAGAGAACAAGGGAGGAGAGGGAGGAACGAGAGAAGAAGGGCAAGGAAAGCGATCCGGACGTGGACCTGGACATAGAAGCTCCCTCATCGACACCCGCAAATCCCCCTCCAACAACCCATCGACGAATTGAAGATTACTCTGCTTACAAAGGGCGGGGGAGGTACGGGAAGAACGCTGCGTAAGCTTCTCAGACTGACTTGCACCCCTTGATAATTCTAAATACATCCTTCTGGCAGGCCTAAAGACACCATCAACGCACAATTCGAGATCAACCCGACTCGAAACGGTGGATTGAGTTACAAATATGACGAGGTTGTGAGGGGAAAGAGGGATAGGAAACAGATGGAGGCAGGGGATTGCGAATGTTGTCGTGATGTGTGTTTGACCCTCTATATTCTTTTCTTTTTGATCTATGAAGGCTGATCATATCATTTAGTATTACGAAGCCGTCGGTCCCCTTCCTAAACGGCTACAAGCACCCCTATGGCGCTCTCCCCAATCCACTCCTGCAAAATCCAAGTCCCGCCTTTGTCCGCGACATGGGTCTGGCTCAGGCTCATCATCTTCCAAATCTAAATCCAAGACCAGGACGACCAATCTAAATTTCAACACAAGCAGCAGCAACAGTACCCGCGCTCGCCAACACGAGAAAGAAAATGAGATTGTTTCTCACCGCCAAGCCATCTCACGGCATCGACATCACTGGGAGCGGCCCAAGACGCCGCCGGGCTACTGGAACATTGGATTTCCCGATACGCAGGAGACGGAGGAGATTAATGAGAGGGCGAAGGAGATGCATAGGCGGAAGAGGGAGGAGGTTGAGAGGGAGGCCGAGGCCGGGAGGGGAAGGGACGGTGGGAGCGGGAAGGGTGGAGACGGGAGGTGGAGACGGAGGGTGTGATTGGATGGGATGAATTAGTGGTGATACATACCATGGAAAGGACGAAGGGGTTGGCATATGCCGTGCATTTGGTAAGGTTGTACATATGTATAGTGAATGAAAAAACTGGCAATTAATCGGAATTTTGGATTGGATCAGATTCAATGAGGTCGGACTTTCAAATGCCATGCAGCCGCGTGGAAATGTACATCTTCTAACCATCTTTAGTACATGTATTTCTAAGAAAGCTTAAAGCCTTCCTGTAACACATCGATTACAGAGCGGAAGAAAGGTGAAAAGTTACCCTCGGCTCTCCCTCACAATCAAATTGTCTTCACCTCCCACAGCCCTTCACCGACGCTCACAAGGCCCACAAAAACTATCCGATCCTCTAGATAATCTACCCTCTTGATCCCCTTCTCCCACTCCTCCTCATTCCCGTGCGTCCTGCGCTCGAACGCTCTCGCAATCCTCTGTCTTGTGCCATCATCCATTTCCTCATTGTAATATTCCATCAGCCTAATCTGCAATTGCAGCTCCCAAAACAAGTGCATGACCACATCCTCGACCGTTACGCCGTTAGGCTGGCTTTGGCGCACGTCAATGTACCACGGCAGCAGAGGGTGACGCAATAGCATCTGCTCGACGGGTGGCCTAGTTGCGAGTTGGGCGAAGTCGATGTGGTTGTAGTTACGCTGGAGGACGGGGAAGGATAACGTTTCTTGGTTCGGGAAGAAACGCAGATCGTAAAAGACAGATGGGTTATAGGGGACGTTGAGGAGGGTTGTGTAGATTGTAGGCTTTGTTGGATCTTTGAAACGAAACACCGGTAAATTAGCAATGACTTCAACTATAAGCAAAAGAACGCACCATCAACACTGGTTGAAAGCCTCGGTCCCAATGGTAACATGGTACTCCACGCCTCAGAATCAGATACCCTATTCAAATTATATTCCTCAGCTTCCAAGTCACTTGTATCTCGCTGCATTTCTTCCTGAGGGAATTCTTGCCCGGGTAGCGCTGGTAACTGCTTTTCCTCCTCTGTGGTCGTGTCCTTGATTGGTTCCTGCCTCGTAGATTCGATAGCCGGCTGAACATACAAGCCTAGTACACGTCCGCCGTGTTCAAACCTATCATCATTGGAACTTTTCTCGTCCTTATCTGGGTCTTCAGGAGCCCAAGTTACCCGCGGCGATGAATTATAGTCACGTTGCCTAGATGGTGGCAAGTCCACATGAAGAGGTCGCGAGGTTGGTTTTTGGATATCACCATAGGGTGGCACAGGATCGTAAAGATCGATACCCTTGATTCCAGCGGGTATTTTCCCGAAGCGATGTGCGAGTTGTTCGCCCTCCACTGAGGCCGAGGGTTTATTTGGTGATGGTTCCAAATCGATAAGATAGATCGCATATGAGAACGACGTTGGTTCTTCGTCTGTCTGTTCTTCGCAGAGTACAGCCTGCGTTCCGCGATGAAGGAAAAATTCAACATTCCATAAAGCAATAAGTTGCGCGACGACATCTTGTGGTGGAGCGTGAACAGCTGATGTTACACCTGAAGACTCCGGGTCTTCCTGGAAGCGAAGATACGTTTCGTCCCATTCTCGAGAGACATCCTTCATGGCAGTCATGCAGCCACAATCAATCATTGTCGAGAGTATGATCAGGTTATGACACGCACCAGAATGAATCGATTCCAATTGTTATTTCTTACATCACGCATTTCAAGTAACCACGGCCAGGTGTATGATAAATGGGACTTTGCGCACAGGTCAACTATTTTGACCGCGTCAAAAGGCACCGGGTCCTGTGGCAACCAAAGTGGAGCAGGTGGAAATAATCGGGATGGATAATCCGATGTTCTGGGTTCAGCTACTGGCGGCATCTGTGAAGATGGGAAGAAAGATCTCATTTCCGGGGAGTATGAACCGTGAGGAATGTCGGGAGGGTTGCGTGTGGACCAACGTCGAGAAGGTGGAATAAATTGCGCTGGGGGTTCCGGCGTTTTGGGTTTAGCTTTCGGTGGCATCTGTGAAAATGGTATTTGGGAGGATGGGCCGTAAGGAACGTCAAATATGTTCCGTTGGATTCTTTTCCATTCGTTTACTTTCTTTCTCCAAGCTTTGTCCATTGCATCTCCGTACCGGCGAAACTCCCTAATAATCAAGCACAAATATACGAGGCCTAGAATGAACGTAAAAGTGACAGAAAGGCGAGGACCAAGTGCGGTCAGCGGTGTAATTTGTAGTAGAGTATCACTGGTTGTCCCAGTACGCCAGAGAAGGGTCATTATACAGGTCAAGTAGAATATGATAGACCTATGAAATGAAGCATTGTATAAGTACCCGATTCCTGCATGACGAGCGCTTATCTTACCACGACAGCCATATGGCAGGCATTGCAAGTAGTACCCAAACGTTCCACCAGATAAACGTTTTCGTCTTCTGCGCTTCCTGAAGATAAAACTTGGAAAAGCCATAAGACAGGTAAACCTAGGTTCTCTGACCTCTGCCCATTCCGCCGCTCTGTGGGTCCTGCGCATTGTATTAAACCTGATGATATAAATGCAGCCGTATAGAAGGCTCATTAGGGAACACTCGAGCGCCAGAAATGCAAAGTATCGAGTATAAGGGTCAGTTATAGCACCATCAATTTGAAGTGTTGTCAAAATTGCACTAATTACAAGATAAATAACGGGAAAAAAAAAATACAAGAGATGACAATGCACTCACGATAAAAGCAATACAGAAACGAGGTTTAAGGTTTTCCACTCCTTCATCAGGTTGTCAACGAACTGTTCCCATGATGCTTTGAAACGCGCGACAATTGGAGAATCATAGGAAGGCACGTAATATGTCGGGGGTAGCATTCGCGTCGCGCTAGGAAAGCGGTCTTTACCGTCATTGGCTGAAGAAATGATCATCTTCTTGATATCCGGCATACTTAATTCGGCCTCTTCAAAAATTCGAGCAACACGCGAAAAATAGAGTGATGGCAGGGTTAACAAAAGATACAGGTAGATCTGCCGTGGCAACGTATCCACGACGAAGGCGACGATATAGCTTGATGTAGGGACGGTGGTAACTCTGTGAGCTCCTGCTGGCATAGGTTGATCTTTTGTGGGCCGACCTTGCGGTTGCATGGTGGGAAGATGGGACGAGTAGGTAAAGTCAGCAACACTTTTTGCGACTGAAGGTACAAAGGGATCAATTGCAACGTATGCCGCAGAATCTGAAGCCAAGAAAGTTTCCGGATTACTTTCGATTTGTGGTGCCATGGGAGCAGCTGGGACCAACGATGGAGCTTGGAAGGTAGCGGGACAGGTAGTGGAGTTGGCATTCCTGGTTCTGTCCATTAAACTCGATTTGAAAGCAGAGGATTTCCTACCAGGAAATTTTCGGTCATAAGAAGCCATTTCTAGACGGGACAAAAAGTCCTTTTCAAAGCTGTCACCATCAAATACAGAGAGCTGGCGGATAGCGGGTGAGCGACTCTCGATGGGACCTGTATTCGGAGTAGGTGCAAGCGCTAGATCATGCGGGAGCTCTTGTGTGTTCAAAAGTGAAGCCATGGGGATCCAGCGTCCAACGCCGGTTCAATATTCAACGTTCAACGGTTCTTGCAAGACGTCAGTGTCTCTAGAAGAGGTCTAACAGTGACAATTATTGCAGCGCCTGACGGTAGGGGCACCCGTAGCATACCTGGTACGTGAACTGTGTTGTATATGTCACCTGGCTGTTCTGAATCGTTTGCGGATCGCGCCGGTATCTTATCCTATCCAACCCTATCCAGGTTCAGGCTCGCTTAGGCATTGCTAAATTTATGAAAGTCAAAGGGCTTGAACTCAGTCTGCTCAAAAGCCAGAAACGTGACTCTAGAGTTCAACCCATAGTGCGATGGCATGGCAAGGCACCAGCGGAGTCCCCTATGAACTAGATGCAGACAATGCGTGGAGACAACTTCCATTTTTTATGGTAAAGATTATCTGATGACCAACACGTGTTCAAACACGGTCACAATTGGTCACGATTTGTGTGCTTAGACTAGTAACGCGTTCAAGCCTTTATAAGTACCCGCGTGGCCTGGGCGCGCACCCTCTACGACGAGATTGTTCTCAAGAACCTTTGAGCTGCGCGTAGGTGAGAGCAGAATTTTGTGAACTTTGTGCCCCGATTGACTAGGTCCTACTGACGTAGCGGGAATAGTCCAACCCTCTCATTCTTCGCAGGAACACTGACCATTGCTTATCATCTGATGGGAAGAGCCGAGAAGGAACATGTCCCCTCAAAATCGACTAGTGAAACACGTTTGAAATGTATTCGCCTTTGGATCACGTCAGAATTGTACTTTGACTCCATTTACTTGTGTCGGGTTTCAAAGACGAAGAAGCGAGTTTATCTGGTAAGTGCGTGGCTGTGATTGTGTTGTTGTATACTTAGATGCTCTTCACCTAAGTTCTGATCAATGACTGGCCATTTGTTTATATTCTGGTTAAGCTCTAATCCATGCGGCATCAAGCACAGTTGACGGCCGAGCCTCGTTGCCCGAACCTTACAGGGGATTGTCATGCGAGCATTGGTAGTCTAAAGAGCAGTCTGAATATAGATTGCCAACGCCAACTCCTGGCTTCATTCACATGCTGTCACGAAACCTCAGTCATCCTGACTATCCCGACACGTGTAGAGACACCTAATATATATTGCCTCCCGCAGAATGAAGCCCTCACCGTGTGTCTCTCGATCCTTCCCTCACACTACTTGCCCATCTTAACATTTCCTTCATGACGGAATCCAACCGTAACTCTTTAATGCTGGCCGGGGATGTTATCAAGCGATCTATGACCCGTAACTCGCACTACAGTCGTGCCAGTACGCAATCTTGGGTTCTATCCAATCAACAAAACCCACCACCACCTCCTCCCGATGAACCCTTACCTTCACCTGTCCGGACATCTCGTCCCCTACCCGACAATTTGCCATCCCCTGGGAGGACACCTCGCCCTTCGCCTGACCCCCAACTGCAGGCATACCATTATCAGCTTCACACAAACGATGCCGATCACATTCCCGCAACTGCCGAAGATGAGGAGGAATACATGAATATCGACCCAAATCTTCCTGGGATCGAGACTGGGTATCTTACCGAGGGTCTTGGTCGAGGTCGGCCTCCAATTACTGACTCCTCTACTGCAGCCGATCCCAACTCAGGAAGAGAGCGCGGTTTCGTTGGAGGTTTTGTGAGTGGCTTGAGACGACTTCCGAGAGTCGTTCTCAAGTATCGTAGTTTCGGTGACAAAAGAAAGTACTTCAGACAGGCGACCTATGGCAGTGGAGGCACTCTTACAAATGGCACTTTCACGAACGGTACAGATACGGTAAACACCCTACCGCTGTACGTCTCAAACCCTCCCACTCCCGTAGCAGGTCCGTCCAACACTCGATACGTTGAGGCATTCGATATGCCTGTCCCTCATCCTCCCGAGGCACCCACATCCCCGATGCTAAATCCTTCTCTCAGTCAGCGCCATCACCCCAGCTTTCGCGTGTCACCTCCAGAAGAAGCGGCTGATCACCAGCACGTCACAGAGCCCCCTGTCGTCCCGGTGCAGCCTAGTCCTCCTGCAGTGATACCTGTCCGTGGCTCCAATACAGTGACAGTCTATAATCTCCCCGAACAGGAAGACTACCGCGCAGAAGAACCCGCCTTGCCTCTCCCAGCACTGACGCCGAATAGGCTTTCAAACAGTCAGAGTCAAAATCAGACATCTCCTGTGGCTTCTATCCCGGCAGAGGTTCATCCCCAAAGTCCAGTGCTTGTTCGCCCACCTCCCACCTCAGATTACCGCAAGATGACCTTGTCGTCATCACCACGTTCCCCCGGGACAATGTCCACATCGCTCAACTCTGAGCCTTCATTCTCCTCTCAGCTCAGCCCAGTGAGGAGTTTCCTTGTCAAGCTGTATCGTCTCCCGTGGATCGCACAAGACCGAGTGACTGATGATTTTCGCCCGAGTGGGCGTGACGCGAGACACGGTAATATCAGTGGCGTTAAGAAACCAATGACCTCGTGGTACAAGGGCACACCAGGCGCAGTCCTTTCTGTTAAAAATGGAAGCGGTGAAGTTGACTTGTTAAGTTCAAGCAGTGGATCCAGGCGGACGAGCGCAGGTTCCTCTACACCCCTCTCATCGCCCGGTCTCCGAGTCCGTCATAGATCGTCCGATCATCATCATCACCACCGGACTCATCACCAGGAGTCCCGTCGTCGTACACACCATAGTGACAATTCAAGCCGTAATCAAGCAAGGTCTCGCCATCGACGGGACACAGTAATCTCCACCACAGACTTTCAGCCGCAGACCCAAAGCCACATAATTCCTTCTGTGTATCCATATCCATATCCCTTCCCAATTCCATATCCCACATTTTCAACATCTGCGCCACTACCGCCACCTCAGCGCACGGAGTCTCAGTCTACGCCCCGTGGCCCACGACCTCATCGAACCCAAACGTACCCTCATGGATATGTGCCTTATCAGCCACCACAGCCGCCTCCGGCGTTTTTCATGGCCTCTCCGGCACAGAGCGCGAGCTCGGTCAATCATTCACATCCGCAGACACAGGTTACGTCTCCTATGTATATACCGATGTCCCTTGTGCCTGGTGCTCTTCCTCAAGAGACGACACAACTTCCTCAGGAGATGACGCAGCAAGCTGCATCTCCTCCCTCGAATATGTCTCCTCCGAATGTTACTGCCGGAGGAACTTGATTGTGGCATGGAGTAGAGGCCTTTTATGAAATCCATGGTTCTATGACGATACGATGTATTCAACACATACATGACTTGTTGGTCATTTGGGTAGGTCGAGTCTTTGTTTTGATATCCATACTTTTGAGAACTGTTCATTTAGTCAATAGAAGAGAATGCAGTGGTACACAAATATATATAAGATAGATATGTTAATGAGTATACCAACATGCATCACGTCCACGAATATCAGGAATCAAATAATAATAACCCAGTATAGGTAATACAAAAAATTACAGGAAATGTAAAGAAGGTAGGAGAAAGCCATCCATTTGCTGGTATCAGACACAGTACCAAAGGCCTGGGTCCGAAGGCCAGCAAAAAAGAAGGGAGGAATCCCCCGACGACACAAGCCAAAAGTGCAGCGGCAAGGTCATCGCGCCTCCGTGTTGCAAGCAGAGCACAGAGGACAAGGGCGTCAAAAATTAGATAACCAATAATGGAGGCGGTGCCTCCATAATAGTGGTTAAACTATTAAGAACAGATACTACACTTGATCTAAGCCAAAAGGCCAGAGTGGTAAGGAATTTATGTGTTGGGTGCTCGCTTATATAGGATTTTGAAGTGGATGCACGGACCATCGGGTCACGGGACTTCTCCGGGACTTTTTGACTCGATATGGATCCATTCGATACATGTCTTTATTATTAGACTTTCTGATTTTACATATCTCAATGATGTGATTGTCAATACCTCAGAAAATGACTCCCCCGATTAATATTATTCTTATTATTGTATCTGTCCTTACAAAGCAAGCTAAACTATTTTCCAGTATGAGATGTATTCATATGTCATACTCAACTGAATAAAAAGGCAGTCAACGACAGGTAATCAGCTCGGACATCTATCTATTCCATATACAGAGTACCTCCAAAAGTCTCCACGCGCCAAATGCCCACCCGACGACTACAAGAAGATAAGATAAAAACACCCGCTCTCCGGGCTCCCCACCTCAAAAAGTGAACCGCCCTCCACTTCCTCCGCCCCGCGCATCCAGCGGCGGATCTAACTCGTCCAAATCAACACCTCCACTATACATATCCATCCTCCCAACGACCTCAACCTCCTCATGGTCCTGACCCTCGCGCGTAAGCAGCCCATGCGGCCTCACAGCCCACGCATCATGCGCATCACTACAACCACTCGTCGCACCGCGTCCTCGTCCGCGTCCTCGTCCGCTCCCCGCACTTTGGTCTTGGCCGGGGGCAGTCCCGGCCTCCCTTTCCCCCTCCCTCGTCCACTCCCGCTCCCGTTCTCGACAAGCACGAGCACTCGCTGACCAGTCCCCTCTCTGACTCTGGTCCTGACTCCGGCTTTGGCTGTCACTTCTCTCCCTCCACCGACCGGACCCAGCCCCGGCCCCAGACCCAGAAGGGGACCCGAGCCCCTGAAGACTCCTCAAAAACTCCTGGTTCATCTTCGAAAGCCGCGCGTCGACCTCGGCTTCGGTCGTTAGCACCAATCCACCGGGCGGCGACTGCGGGAGAGCCGGAAGAGCCGGCAGACGTGAAGAAACCCCCTGCGAAGCCTCAGCTTCGGTCTCGACCTCGCCCGACGGCGGACTTGACGAAATCAAACCAACACCAAGTTGACCATGATCAAACATATCTGTGCGTTTCGGCTGCTGCTGCTGCTGCTCCACCACGGACCCAGCACCAGACGGCGCGCTTCCGCTTCCGCTTCCAGGCGTCCTCGACCTTCCCAGAAGCGGCTTACGCATGTCAATATCCTGCATGAAGAGCGAGATGTCCTCGTCATCCGTCCTAACCTGGTTCCCGATTGACGAACGGCCTCGTGGGATGGGGCATAGCGCCGACGACGGAGCCTGCGCCTGCGGGGGCACAGGACGCGGAAAGCCGGACGACGAAGGCGACGGCGACGGCGGAGAGTGCGTCGTATGCGGGGAGTGCCCGTGGATCGGGGCCGGACGTGCATGGGACGGCGACGATGCCGACGGCGAGGGCGGCAAGGGCGGTGTGGGTGCGTAGCGGTGGCCGAACGAACTGGAGTAGCGCTTGCGCGTGCCGGAGGCGGACGTGCTCGCGCTGGTACTGGCGCTGATCGTGGGGTCCTCGGGGCTGTCGCGCTCGCGCTCGCGGAGGGATGGAAAACTAGGACGGGGCAGGGAGGCCTGCCGCACGTGGAGGGGTATTGGTCCAGTGCGCTGAGATTGCGACGGCGCCTGCGAGTGGGAGGGTGATTGGGAGGCGGGGATGTCGGAAGTGGGCGGGAGGCTTGCGACGCGTTCTCGCTCGCGCTCGTGTTGGGCGATGCGGACTGAGAGGCTGGAGGGGTGGCCTGAGCCGGAGCCAGAGCCAAGGCTGGAGGGGAACCCGGTGGAGACAGTGTTGGATTTGAAGGGGAAGGGGT
>JAGGAP010000614.1:0-16567 GCA_017657235.1 Termitomyces sp. T73sscA
AGTATGCAGACATTGTGTGGGACAAGGCGTTTGTTGTCTGATGCGCTGAGTAGGAGCTGTGAGACCAAACTGTATGTATGTATTTTGGATCAAGACATCTGCAATAAACAGTAATTGGATCCTGACCTCAGTGATGAACCAAAACTTTTCTGGGAACTGGAGGAATATTTTTGTATATGTTCTCATTGTCATGCTTGAAATAGCTTCTACCTTGAAATCTAAGGAATCAATTATGAGACTAGATTGTACCAATAATGAGTGGGGACAATGCACTGGGAAAATCAAGTTGGAACTTGATGTTGTCATTCTTGAGAACACCAAGACTGAAGGTGCAGATGGCATAATCTGCAGAAATTGAGGACCCACTGCTGAAGATAGCATTGATGCTGGACTCCAACCATTCTATGGCCTTGACAAGGGTATTAAGAAGGAGTTGCTTTAGTTATAGGAAAGTCATTGCTTTCTACTGAAGAAATGTCTTATACTCATGTTGATTGATGCTCAACATGTTATTGTTGGAGAATCCACCTGCTTCTAGTTCAAAAGTCAAGTTGGAGTTCTTATGTGCCACCTGTGAGTTGGAGATTGAATTGCCTATTGCTACCAGAGTTTATGACTCATCCATGGCAGTCAAGAGTAGGTGGAAGGCAGTTGGAGGGTTTGACAAGGTAGATCAAGGGTGGACACAGCATTTTGTCATGTCTCAAGGCTTTTGGGGCAGTTGATGGCAGGTCAAGGGTGGGTGGAGGGGTAAGGAGGTGGTAACTCTAACCACTATGCTGCGCCCACTTTTTGTCCTATACCAATTAATATGACTGCCCTCTTCAAAGCTGGTGGGCTTCAAAGACATTTTTTCACTTAAAAAAAGTTTCATTATTTAACAGCACAACTTGAAACTATGATCTTGATCGCCAATAAGAGGATCAGTGTAAGAATCAAAGCCCTCATGAGTATGAGAGGTGTCAATGTAAACAGAGTTTTAGATGTGAAAACCTGGGGAGATGGACACCCAAGTATTGATGTGGGTGTTGGTATAACTATGGAAAAGACTTATACTGGGAATGGACTCCATGTTGATCTCAATGGGGGCCTAAATATTGGTCTTAAAACTACAGGCACTTTAGGTGTGTATTTCCATCTTTTCTTGATCTCACTTACCCCTTTGATCCAGTGGTTGCCAGCAAATTGAACCTCTCTCTCCATTCCTTGTCCTAGGAAATGCTCCTTTGCCTCCCTCTCTATATACTTTTTCAGGTGATTTCTTGGGTTTCTTGTATGTATGATATGTAATATATTGGAGCTTTTGTTTGCTTTGTGTGACAGTATTAATTAATATCCATTTCAAGTGTCTCAATGAACAAATTGATGATTGCACACTGAGCAACGCACCAAGCAATGCGACATGTGTTTCTTTACATTGTTTCTGTATAGAATTGTTACATTTTTTGATTGCATGTTTCTTGAGAAATATTGTAAGTTATCCTGACATGTGTTTCTCCAGAATAAAAAAAAGTGTTTCTCAAGATACAATGCACAAACACAACAAAGGTTTTTTTGAGAAACATGTGCTTAAACATATCATATGTTTCTCAAGAAAATCATCAAGAACATTTTAACTATTTGATTATTTTTTCATTGGATAAAACATGGGGAAAAAAACATCAAGTGAATATTTTGAATATTTTCTAAAATTTTCTGACACAATATTTAGCATGTTTCTTGAGAAAAAGGTGTCAGGAATTGAAAAACATATTTCTGACACCTTTTTCTCAGAAAACACGCTACATTTCCTGAAGTGTTAAGGATTGACTGTGCTGCCAAGCATATCCTGCAAAGATGCCATTATTTGAGAATCAATCCAGAATTACATTGTTCATAAAAGCCAATTGCTAATTATGGTCATAGAAGTAGAGCTAGACAAATACTGGTTGATCACCTTCAGTTGAAAGCAAGGCACCTGTCAGATAATGGAGCTCTCCATTGATCCTAAAACTGTATGGTTTAGGAGCATTAGTGATAGCCTTGTCAATTTTAACTCCTAAAGAAGTGAATGCAAGGCTGCATTGTATTGCCTAATGTGGGATTTAAAAGCATCAGAGAGAGGATGATAGCTATAGAAGAAATTCAAGAGTTCTGGTGGAGCATCTTTAAGTCTAGGCAAATCAATCTGGCCTTGCAAGAAGCACATGCCAAACTTTGGATTATTTCTAGTAGAGATGCTAGGCTTTTCAGCATCCCAATGTAAAGCTTGACAGTGTTGGAATAAAACATTTATAAGACCAAGATGACATGAGGGATGTTCATCCAAATAAGGCTGTCTTGCTCTTGGAAAAGCATGGCCAATAGGTATGATAGGCTGCAGTAAAAGGGCCTCTAGAGGATGAAGAGGAGGTCATAGAAAATGAGGAGCCAATTCTTTAGAAATAGTGGTGGTGGTGGTGGTGGTGGCAGCACAAATATAGGGATAGTGTTGTAAAGGAGCATTTCATCCTTCAAGTAAATGAGTTGCAGAGACAACTGCAGGAATCCCAGTAGAAGTGTCAGGACTTTTGGGATTTCTAGCAGAAGTGATAGGATTAACCACAGAAACCCCAATATTTAGAATTTGCAGTCTGAATAGGCTAATTGGTTTGTTTGAGCCTATTGACTCTTCTCAATACAGATGGTGGTGGTGGTGGTTGTAGTTGTGGCACCATTCTTGGCACAGGGTTTTGTAGTAGAGCATTCCATCCTTGAAGCAAAAAAGTTTCAGAAATGACTCTTGAAAATGGATTATTCTACCCAATAAGCCTCCCTGAAGAGCTGGAAGCAATTTGATTGTTACTCTCTGATTTTGTACCCCCTGATGTCATACCTCTAAAAGAGCTAGAAGCACTTTGGTTATTACCCCCAAGTCTCATACTCCCAAATTCTATACTCCCAGATTCAAAGTGAAGTGATGGCACAACCACAGGATTGACCTAATTTAAAGATCTGATTCTATGTGTGTGACAATCATTAGGATCAGTCATTTGTAACTGTTGAAGTCTACTTTGATTTCTATCTGTCTTTGATTTTCAGGAGTACTGTAGTTGTTTTTCAGGAGTAGTTGAAGATTGCCTGGATTTATCAAAATTTCAGCACTTCAATATATTAAAAACAGTCTAATATATTTATTGTCAAAGTTTTACTAAACAGTTACTGATAAGCTGAATTTATTGTTAAAAGTTCACTAATATAACCTAGATTCATTGTTTGTTAACATTAGTCAATTAGTAGATGGACATACTTGCTTTGTTGTGTGGTTTCTTTTCTACAGCTTTGAAGTTCTAATTTATTTGGTTATGCTTGATCAAGAAACAACCAAGGCATGAAAAACAGTGTCTACTAAATTGCATTTTTTCTTTGCCATAGATGGGCACTTTGCACATATAATGTCAAGGTGTCATATGACAGTCTTACATCTATAGACTTCACACTTAATGAAAAAATAGTATATTAAATATGGAAAACTTGTATACATTCAAAAATACATGGGGACAAAGGTGAAGCGTGTAATGTGACAATGATTCGGGCACCATGTATGATACCGTAAGTGGCTCCCAGCACTCGTTTCCTCGTCTAATAGTATTCGTTTCTTTTTGACAGTCCTGTAAAAACATGAACCAGATTGGGAATAGTCACGTTGCAGGGATTGACGCAATGCTCAGCTGTATTTCTCAGGCTCTGCGCCTTGACCATCCTCTTTCTTCCCTCCCTCCATGGATCCCGTTACAGCAATGATTACTAGGAAAACCTTGAAGCGTACCAGGGAGGGATGGGGTCGTGATATGCCTCAGCTTGAAATCAACTACATGAATCAACCGATATGTAGTACACCCCAAGTTTCAGACGATTCAGACGATTCAGGCGATTCATACGGCGTTGAAGTCACAGATCTCTACGACGCGGAGTATGTTCAACCATACAAATATATATTTATAGATCTATTACATTGACGTACTGGCTCTATGCAGCCAGAAGCCCCTCGCCGTCCGATTCAGAACCATTATCCATGAAAAAAAAGAATACGATCAACTGAATGTACCCGAAGCTTCAGACTATGACTCAGACGATGAGCTTGACGAAGTTCAATCACCGAACGAGGAGTATGTTCAGACATAGCTCTATCCATTGACGTATTCAATCTATGCAGTCAAAATTCCATCATCTCCCGATTCGAATCCAACTTCCAAGAAGAATACGATCGCCGGATATTTAATGGAATAGAAGCTCCAGACGATTCAGACGACGTTGAGTAGTATGTTCAGCCAGATATAAATCTGAGCCTCGATCCATTGACGTATGCAGCCGGAATTTCGTCCCTCAACAAACCGTCCTTCGAGAAGGATCCAATCGACTGATACGTAATGGACTGGAACCTCCAGACGATTCAAATAATGTCGTTCAGTCGATAGACTTACATGACGAGGCGTATGTTCAGCCATACTATACATTGAAATGAGCTTGACGCATTGACGTACTACCTCTACGCAGCCGGAATTCCTTGATCTCCCGACTCAAAGCCATCTTCCAACACAGAGAAACATATAGGCAGCTTGTGAGATGCCAAGCATCGGATGCACAGCGACTCCTTGATACCTTTCAACAAGTGCCTTTCATCCCATTTCCACCCTTCCTACAATCTCATATATTCATCTTCACCAGCTCCTTGATTCTCCGGAAATCGACCCACACTTGCGTAGAGAGCTTATTATTGCAATGCAGAGAATCTCAACAAAATCAGGGTTGTATCCTGCTTGTTACGAGTTGAAAGACGTCGAACAGATCAGCCGGTATCCCGTTGCTGCTGGAGGTTTGGCTGACATATATCTTGGCCAGTTTCAGGGCCAAGCAGTCTGCTTGAAGACTTTACGCCTCTACCAGACAAGCCATGTCGAGCATGCATTCAAAGTTTGTCTTCTTATTGCTTGATGTCACGGTTTGCTTCCAAGGCTTTCTTTAGATGTTCTCCAAAGAATTGCTACTGTGGGGGCAACTATCTCATCCAAATGTTCTTGCAATATTTGGACTATTTCGCATCCAGAATCGACTTTCAATAGTATCTCTATGGATGGCCAATGGGAACATCAATGAATATCTCAGAAATAACCCTTCTGCTCCTCGTCAA
Organism: Termitomyces sp. T73sscA; assembly: GCA_017657235.1. Classification (NCBI taxonomy): domain Eukaryota; kingdom Fungi; phylum Basidiomycota; class Agaricomycetes; order Agaricales; family Lyophyllaceae; genus Termitomyces; species Termitomyces sp. T73sscA. Next base: position 5,150 of record JAGGAP010000614.1, read on the forward strand.
AGATTAGTACGCCGATGGCAGCCTGACAGACATTATTTGATAAGTAAAATGTCTCTTTTTTTCAGGCGCTGGATGTTGCAAATGGTCTTGCATACTTGCATGATATGGGTATAGTCCATGGTGACCTAAAAGGAGTATGTTTATAATATGACTTGATATCACTAATCAACTCTGAAAATCTCCAGCCTAATGTTCTCGTTGATGATGCAGGATGTGCACAGTTATCTGATTTTGGTGTTTCCTGTGTGATGGACTCAGACCTTGTTTCTTGGACATCACAGATCACTGGACCAAAACCAGGTACTACTCGATGGCAGGCTCCGGAACTAATGCCCAGACCACCCGAAGATGGCGATGGAGAAGAAGCAATCAGATGTACTACAGCAAGCGATGTGTATGCATGTGGATGTGTTTTATTTGAGGTAAGTCTTCCTTTTTTCTCTGCGCAAGTGCATTACCAATGGACAAAAGATCTTCGTAGGGGAGGTACCCTTTGCTAACATTCGTTATGATGCCAATGTTATGCATCGTGTGCAATCAGGAGCACGACCTAAGCGCCCCGACGCCTCAAGCCCCGTTTGGAAAGAGTGGGAATTGACTGAAGATATTTGGTCCTGTATGGAACGCTGCTGGGATAAAGAACCTAGTCATCGACCATCGGCTAGGGCAACGATTAAATTCTTGGAACGCCAATTGCAACGTCAATTGTTGGAACGTCAATTGCTGGAACGTCAAATGCTGGAACGCCAACAATTACTGGAACGCCAGTTGCTGGAGCGCCGATTGCTGGAACGCCAATTTATAGAACACCCCTTGGATCAGAGAGAATACCAGGGACTAACGTCTAGGATGTTTGAATCACAGACCACAGGACATGACACCTTTCAAGGCAACGTATCGACCAGGCGCCTTACACTGGCTGAGTTACGCCGTCAAATGAGTAAACCAGTTGAAATGCTGACACCTGATTTGCTTGAAAATATCTTGGAAGATGTTGGAGTTGATTCTAGTCAAATGAGACAGTTGAGCAGTTTAGACGAGCAAGGTCAGTTGTGAATTACATAACAAGGTGTGGTGCCACTGGACTAAAGGTGTTCGAGGCAATTTTCTTCCAGGTTTTGATGATGCTGATATGCCGCATTCATTGGGTATAGACCCGAGAGTTCTGTTTGAGGGGGCAATATCAACCAGGGGACTTTCACCGGCCGAGTTCCGCCGTCAAACGAGTGAACCAGTTGAAATGCTCACACCTGATTTGCTTGAAAATATCTTGGAAGATGCCGGAGTCGATTCTAGTTGAATGAAAGAGTTGAGCAGTTTATACAAACAAGGTCAGTTAAGAATTACATAACAAGGCGTGGTGCTAATGAACCAAGGGCCTCAGTTGTGCTTATGGTCAGTGTGGGTGAGGATGGATTAATGTACTTTGAACAATAGCCTCATGTAAACAAAGTGTTTGGGATTTGGTTGGGTTAAAGTTGTGAAGGTTTCAATGTCACGTCATTGTAATGCTGATTGCTCATATTGATCTAATCAAATTGTTTGCTGCACTCATACTGTCTTTGCACACACCGTCACTCGCATTTCTCTATGGCATGCAGCAAGAAAGACACAGATAAGGGAAACATCAATCTTAGTCAGCAAAATCCATTCAAGAGAGCTCTATCTGGTGATAGCCAGGAGTATTCCCAGGGTACTTTTTGCAACATCCTTACTCTACCCCTCTAGAAGGGTAAGGATTACCCTCTAAATGAGCCAGGAGAATACATGTGATGCACACTATTGCTGTGGTTCTAGAAAAAAAAGACATCTTGTATTCACAGCATATCTAGTCTAATCTGATATTTTGGTCTGATTCAGCTACTGCGTGAACTCCATCAAACATCTCAACTTCTTTGGTGCCATGTAAATAACATGTTTCCATGACAAGCTCAGGTGATGGACTACCAATCAATCTGGATACAGGGGATCCCCCTATCTCTCAGGCTAGTCAAATGCCCACAGTGTTGGTTTACAAGCCTCCACCAAAGAGGGACAATAAAGCACCTTGCAATGTTAGCAAGAGCTTTGGAATGCCTGGTGGGCTATCCATATTGCAGATGAGGTCTATTGTAAATCCTGGTTTGAGACTAAGAGAGAAGTCATATGCATCAGGATCATCACTTCCAGTGACACAGGTGCCCTTGTTCTTGTACCTGACTTTACCCAAGAGCAGTGAGCTTGCTATGAACACTAAGGGTGACTTCAACCAAGACTCAGATGTGATGAAGGGGAGTGCACTAGCATATAGTACTCCCTTCTGGGCAGTCCTGCCCAAGCATACCACACCATTGAGTGCATGAAGAAGGGGCCAGTTGTCAAAAGAGATCACACATTCTCAGGAAAGGAACCCAGACATAGTAGCTGGAAAAAAATAAGAGGTCAAGAACACTGATGAGGCACCTAGAGTGCTGCATATGAAGGAGAGGCCAAGGAGGAGTGGCCAACAGCCACAAGAGATGTATGAAGGCCTCTGGAGAGCATTGGATGTACAGTCTGAACTGGACTCATCCAATGAAAGAGAGGATCAAAGATCTTTGTTGACCTTATTCATTCAGTACTGGACCTATTAAAGGAAGTGATGCACAAGCATCTCTAGCTGTATGTGGTCAAGCATCTACAATCAATAGCCACTAGAGGCCAACATGTACCTAAGGCAGATTTGATGAAATATATCAAACTATTTGTGCATATCTTTGAACTGGAGATAATTGAGTATTTCAAGCATAAGACTTCCTGTGGGACTGCAATGTTAACAACCACTTTGGCTAAATCTGTGGACTATGATACAATAATGCATCAGCAAGTACCAAGTATTTCTAAGGCAATGGATATCCTCAATGCCCTGCAACAAGCAAATGAGTCCCAGCAGGATTTTGTTAGGCATCAAAATGCCACAAGATGGCAAGTTAAGACTACAGAAGTGCCAAACCAGGCACTATCAGAGGTTGAAATAGTGATAACCACCCCAGCTGACTTGAGTGAGAGCAGCTGCCAGAACTGGGTGTATCCCATAGGTGAGTAACTATTAAAGAAGAGGCCAACAAGCCTCCTGTTCTACAGGAACCAGTCACTCTGAGACACTTGGCAAGACTGGTCTACTTGGTGAACAATTGGAATTATTGGATCAATTACCAATGCAGCTGCAACCAATATTTGGTAAGTTGTTGATAGACAACCAAGGAGTAATCTTTAAAGGGCATGAAGAAGTTATGCATGTTGATGATATGCAATTGCACATACTAGTGAACTGGATAGCAATCCAGTTAGTAGTGATGATGGGTCTAAAGACTGTAGTGACCAAGCTAACAGTCATAGGAATAACAACTGGGGTGAGCAAGATTGGCAAGTAAATAACACATGTGAGGGTCACTTACCAGAACAAGCAGATTCAAATGCTGCACTACACCAGTGTACACCATGCCAGACAGCTAAACTGCTATACTAGGAGCCACAGTTATATTTGTTGCTCACACCTCATGAATTGCAGTTAGGAATGAATGAAGTGGTCAGGATCCATATGGATTATATGCATGACTGCCTCAATTGTCTAGTAGATGACTCTCTTGGAGTTATTCAAGTTCTCAAATGGAGTGAAGCCCCATAAATCTGAGGGAAAGCATATCAGAGTGTATGCTAGAGGACATAAGTTTTTCCAATCATGAGATTGGGCTATGGACATGTGCTACCACCTAGCAGTGTGCTGTCATAGTGGAGACAGGAGAAAATATTTGTGCTACACAAATTCTTGGATAGAAAAGCACAGAACTAGTTCTGTTGTCACATCCTGCATATTAATCAGGACAAGCAGGACTGGACATATAAAAAAGTCCTCATTGGACTGTAACTGCATAGCAACAATGCAGAAGGCTTGTAAAGCCTTTAGGATGGCAGTGTATGATGCCAGAACTGGTGTCCAGATGTTTTATGATGACCTTGTAGGTCATGCACAGAAGATGGAGCTGGATAAATAGCGGTGGCTGAGCCAACTACGATATTTGAGTCTGATGTTGGAATAGAAGGTACATCGCAAAATTGTAATTCCAGGGTTTCAGTTGACCATCATCACGCCTACCTCCCTCCAATCAAGGCTGTTGAACCCTTCTGATCAACGCGTCGATTAACCGATCCAAGCAAGACCTTTATGAGATCAAGCTTTTTACCGGGACTCGAAGGCGTAGTGTCAACCATGTCCTGGGGTACGAGTCGATGGATTAACATGGACAAAGGAAAAAGACAAAACAACGAACTCTGATTCCAGCTCTGGACGTGAGCGCGTTATCGAGCATTTCTAGATACTCTGTTGCATTGGTGTCATTTCCGATTTGCACGAATTGGATACCAATCTGGTCGGGCTTTGCATGGGCTTCGTCCAGGGCTCTTGCTGTTCGTATCACTGCCTGTTCGGTTTTGGGACCGTCGCCTAGTCAGTGTAAGAAAGGTGAGGGGTCCTCCCATCGGATTGCTCGGGAAGTTGGCCTACGTACTTGCCTCACCATCTGTAATGACGATATATATCACCGGCTTTAGTTCCGACCGGCTATCCATAAATCGTTCCAAATATTCATCCAAGAGATTTTCTATCTTCCTTCCAAGAGGAGTAGTCCCTCCTGGATTGACACGCTTAAAAAGGGACTTTACTGCATTTGGATCCTGAGTGATCATCCTTGACATCATACCGCATTGGAAATTCAAAAGGTTAGATGCTGGTTTTGCTCACCCTTGTACTCAGTATCTCCGTAGAATTGAGGAACTGTATCTCAATCCCATCTTCATCGTACTTGGAAGCCTCGGCGGCCAGAGCTTGCAGAGCCTTCCTTGCCTTTCAAACAAAAAATGATGAGACGAATACAAGTCGCATCGAAAATGAGACCATACCATACCTCCTTCCATCGGCTGCCACTCATGGAGCCAGAATCATCGACAAGCAGGACAACATCGTATTGCGAGAGTAAAGAAAGATGGTTTTCATAATTTGACGTAACATCCTTCTTTGATGCCTAAGAGGTGACAAAGTCAAGCCCTTTGAGTCGACCTGGGAGCTTACCGGCTTTGAATCGGGATGAGAAGTAGCCTCGGAATTTGAGGTCAGGAATCGTTTAAACCTTTGCATGGAGAAAGAGGATGGGAGTCCGATGTGGCCACACAGGAAGGCGCGTTGAGCGCTTTTGGAGATTCGATAAACATAAGAACACAGCATTTTTTAATGTCCGACGGTCGGAAGAGACAGGTTGTGGGCTTACTTTCATGAAAAAACTGGCGAGCGAGATTGAACTCGTTCATGTGCGGCCACTAATATTATGAGACATGCCTGTGGGGTCGAACACTCTTCCGCGGCAAACCAAATAATGCAGCGCTCAACCTTTCGTTACTCCCGTGCTAGTGCCTGTCGAGGAAGCAGGTGCGATGGAAAAACAACAGCGTTATCTCAACGTCAGTCTCAGTGGCGATATCGATTATGATGGCCATGATCGTGATGTTCATCAAAGGGTACTATTGGCTGTCAAATTTGCCGTCTATCCTTGGTCTATCCGACTGATTCGGATTCGAGAATCGCTCCATTTTCTCCATGCCAGTCTGGCGTGTCCGGGCTCACGTAAACTCTCTTGCTTCTCAGAGTGCAAGTGACTAGGGACTCGACGTTTTCGTCTACCAATCCGTCCTCGTGTGCGCGTCAATGGCTGGGACGAATGGAGACTATGCTTGCGACATTCTCGTTCTGTCTGCGTTTCTTTGCCGAACATTCATGTTTTCTGGTTCGTCAGCGCTAGAAGCCGGATTAAATATCGATTTATTTAACCATACAAAATCCGTCACAGCCCTCTGCAAATTTTCTTCGATTGTGATACCGTGTGCAAGACGATCTGGAGTGCGTCGTCACTCGTCACATGGTCTGTAAACAATTGTCAAGTCAGGTCTAGCTGACTGGGCAGTCTAAGTACGAGTCTTACTTTGTGCTGGTGGACTGTATAAGAGAATCAGAGAAGAGGCAAAAGGAAGTAGGGAAGACAAACATTGGGGATAAGCGTGGCATGAGCTGATCCTGATTCAATGTACATATCCGGCTTTCGCGGCATCATGAGGGCTTGCATTGTTGTGACTATAGCATGTTAGATTAAGCACCAGCGAGGTGAGGAAAGCAACTTGCAGGCTCTTTAAAGTCCGGGATTGAGAGTCTTAACCTATACACAGTATACGGTTTTGAGCAGTAGTTCTCGTAGGACTGGCACTCAGGAACCGCGCCCTACCCCTATTTATTTTTATTATGGCTCGAAAATATCTGTGATGATTGATTCGGCCCAAGTCCAAGAGCACCACAACATCATCTGATTCCAGGACGAATTTCAAACGATAACAGCTCTCGCTTGAGATCCGATCATGAGCCGCCCATATTTGGTGTACTTTCGCTCTGTTTGATGTGCACTCTACTCATGTCTATAACAGCATCATGAGGACTATTGTCTTTGGTCACGCCATCAATAAGCCGGGCATCCTCATCGAGCTGCAGGATCATTACTTATGCTAACAATATTGCAGATCAAATTCAAGTTGAACAAATGGAATTGCGAAACACGCTTTGGTAAGTCTGGACTTAATTACTCTACTGACTCCTGAGATGCCATTCCCTGAGGAAGTGTTCGTGTACGCTGCGGTTGCTGTAGGGAATGGTTATGGAGTGTGGAAATACGTATCAGAAAGAGTATGCACTACTTTATCTTCTTTTCATTTATTATATCTTATTTGATATTTCCAAAACTCGCAAGGAGCGGTGTACAGGTCGGCACTGTCCGGATTGGCCAGGTCTGTGGGGAGTTCCCCAATGGATCGTGGGCAACGAGTGATTGGCTGCCTATCTTTGTAAACTCAAGTAGAGCTCTTTAAGTGCTTCCTCGCGCCACCGGAGGATGTGATCTCACATTTTTGATCTGCCATTTGGATCCATTTTCATTTGGCTTGGTGTTAAGTTTGTCTCCAGGCTGCCTATGCACTCAAAACTTATCCTTGACATGCCAATCTCCACGCATTGCGCAGGGCAACCAGAATGTCTTCCTATGCACACAGGCTAGTAGAAATTGGTATGCCTGCTTCTATCTCTTTCTCAGACGGGAATCCTTACCCTTTTCTCCCAAGCCTCAAAAGAAATTTGCAGTAACGAGACCTCAGAGCAATCTTGTTCATGGATTCATGAACCACAAATCTTGTCAATCCCATGGAAGGGTTGGTATTACATGGGTATCGAATCTCAGCTTCTCTTGATCCGATCATCGGATCAATTATGCGCAGCTATCATCCATTTTCGGATATTCCAAAAAAAATTTGTTTGTGGGCGTCGATGATATTTCGAGTTCAACTCTTGGACTTGCCACTGGAACTTCTTACTCGTGTGTTCTTCTTTCTAGATGCACGAGAACTTTCCATCCTACAGCAAACGCACCCCAAATTTCGCCAATTAATACGTGGTTCTGAGGGCTTACAGTATCGTATCGCTGTCACCTTAGCAGGGGTCGCAAACAATGTGCATAGTACTCATACGATGTCGGAGCGTCTAACCCTGCTGAAGGACAAAGAAGAAGGTTGGCTGCGCATGAACATTGACTTCCAGGAATCAATCCCGAATGTGGAGCTTGCCTCGAAAATTTACCACTTCACGGGTGGGATATACCTCCGGGGTGATCTGGGCGAGAGGTCAATCCATTACTGCCAGTTTCCTACGAGATCGAGTGACACGCCTTGCTGGAAGACAATCAAATTCGAGAAAGCGATGGTTGATTTCGGAGTGTCTGTTTATGAACATGACTTGATTGCCATTTTAACCTAGTGCGTTCTTGCTCTTTTTTTTCTGGATCCTTTGTTCATCTAAAGCACAGCTCACCTGATCCGACGAAAGAAGACTACAGTATCATTGAGATTATTCTGCTGGAGCTGTCGACAGGAAAACCGCATCCGCTAGCGAATAATCCCATACTATACGTCAGCGAGACATGGGCAGAAAAGCCCTCTGTCCTCCTCGAAATAGTGGGAGATTACCTGGTCCTGGTCATGACACATACGGACCGATTCAACCCTCCAGATACTTTTCGAGTATATGAGTGGAAGACGGGTTCCCTCAAAATGGTGAACTTTCGTTTATACCTTCGATATTCTTTCTAACCTCCTTTCAGAGTATTGAGCGTCCAAATCCCACTTACCATAGATTTATCTTCCTAACTCAGACAATTATACTCCTACCAAATCATTCTCTGAACACCCTCGACATCTGGGAAATCCCAATGGGCACAAAGCCTCCACCCACGGAACCATTTCTACGCCTCGCTCTTCCCCCCCTCTGCCCTGATTCATCAATACTCCTCTTCCGCTGCCGTTGCGAACCAAACCCCATGCCCAGCGGGACCCCACATCTGGTAGCACCATTCCACCCGGATCCTGAAGATGCGATCATGGTCCTGGATACGCTACTGCAAAATTTTATCACTTACAGCGGATATGTGCTCTTTGTTCATCGTAGTGCTCTGCTCCAAGTATGCACCACTAACCGACCTGAAGATGAGGACGGTGTATCTCACTACCTACCTGGCACGTTCACCCCTCAACGTATACCAGGGAAACGAGTTAGAGCTTGGAACGACTGGGGACCGCCGATAACGCGCGTTTTTGATTCTGCCTGCAATTCTCTACCCTGGATTACCACTACATCCGGACAGCGCGCTCTCATAAGTCTTAAAGATAATGGCGAGCAGCCGCGGATTCTGGACTTTAATCCGTATACTGTGAAGAAAGTCAAGCGAGATTGGAATGAATTGTCAACCAAGTTTGACATTTATAACTTAGAACTGGATTCGACGGTTACAATCATTGATGGCATAGATTGTCCGATATCGAGTCAATTGCCTTATGTCGTGATATATTTAGACTTCGAAGATTCATGGTTAGCGAACGGTACCCTTCTATATGAAGAGGGGCTCCTCGTACTTGTGCGTATTTCTCTTGCATGCGTCGATAATGTCTCACACATATATGTGATGCAGGAGAGGGATGATGATGACGAGGATGGAGAATTAGAATTCGTTCATATTGGACCCTCCGCTTAATACTTAGTCGGGACTCTCGTTGTCGTCTCCAGGCAAGACGCTGCTTTCCAAATTTGTACAACCCTATGGTGCTGCTCCATTCAATCAAAAAAAAAAAACGATTCGAGAATCGATCAGAGGAAATGCAAAGATGTTGTGCAGTTGATTTTCTACCTCCTACCCAGCAGCATTATGTCCGAAAAATAGACTCAGAACAACGGTTCCTTGCGAGATATCAACAGTGCCTCGGGAAGTTGTCCGTTCTTTAGCACGCTTTCTTATTTTGATATCTATGCGCATCAATACGAGCGCAGCTTCGGTGACTTATTAAGGCTACTTTAAAGAGCATTACCCAGCGTCGTGTATCATAAAGAATGGCTCTTGCTTGGATGTACTTGACATGGGTTGGTATACCTCATCAAACATGCACCCTATTGAAACCAGCACTTCCTGGGACTCATAAGCAGACGGGCAGAATGACTAGTACAAAAAAGTGTCCTGAGTTATTGATAGCCCTGCAGTTATTGAAAGCAGCACATGAGATACCCGCTTCCTACTCGTCACCCCCATCACTCCCCTACGAACACGCCCCCAAATCCCTCATGCTCTCAACAGCAACCAACATCGGATGCGCAGGATCCACGACGGCCAACATCCTCGCCTTATCCGCCGTCCTCCTCCACTTGCACTTGCACTCCTCCCAGTTCCCTAACCCGAAATACGTGCCGTGACTGCAGCTGATGCTTCATGACCTCTACGATGTCGTCAATAAAGTCCTGATGCAGCACCGTCGGTCCGCTGACGACGCAAGGAACGTGTGTCCTGCTCCGTGCACATGGCTGCGACAAGGTGGTGGAAGGCGCCCGCGATCACCTGGCTTGTGAACATGTGCTCTCTTTCCTCTAAGCAAGGAGCAGCAGGAGTCTTCAGGATGCAAACACCCCACGCACAAGTCAGAAGGAGAGTTGCGCGAGAGCAATGAACACGTCCATGGGCCAAGCCTCTCTGACTACTAAAACACCAGTCCCGGTAGTGTGATCTCGAGTACATATGGTGCGAGCGTCCACCTGGCGCTTTTCCTCAATTGCAGACGTCCTAATACCCAGCGGCTGTCCGTCCATCATGATCATCTCCCAGCCCAGCTTCAACTGTTTCTTCCTCTTCGTCTGTAGGAGGTGTCAAGGGGGATGTTAACAAACGGAGGGTTGAGACGGGGGCATCCGGAACATGGTTGAAAGCAAGCATGGAGGCACCATATCCGGACACATCGGGGGGAGGTACAGCTCGAACTATAATCCCATCGCCTGGCACACCTTTGTCCACATCGCGATGAGGTATAGTGCCCCATCTGCGTGTCCGACGGGTCCGTGTGGCGCTTCTTCGAGTTGAGAGACGTGAAGAGAGATAGATGAATGACGTACTCTGTATCCGGATCAGCAGCTCGACGAGTGTGTCAAAATCAGGAAGGAACATATCCATCTACGACAATCACTGGACGCATAAGGATTCAGTGAACGAAGACCGTGAGCGAAAAACCAACCAACGAGACTCCATTGCCTTTACCCTCAGCTTCCTATACTCTGCCCCATCCGCATTATGCAGCATAATCGACGCATTGTGCTGAGGAAGGGGGAACAATTGAATTACACGATGGTTCCAATACGCACACGCACGCCCAGACGCACCTTGGCAAACATCACCTCGCTCGCATGCGCAACCATTGCAAGCATCGTAATCGCCTGCCCCTGAACGTACCTGCGTGGCTGCAGGACAGGTGTGGCAGCGTTGAGGAGCAGGAGGTGGGCGACGATGAGGCCGAGGTACGGCAGGAACTGTGTCGCACGCCATGCCCTCCCAGAAGTTGATGAGCGCCGCTGTGGCGTGTGTGGACGCTGTGCACGCGTTTAGCCGTGGATGTGTGGCACGCACCAGGGTTTGTCGTTGAGCGGGGGTACGAGGATGGCAAAGAACTGTTGGTGGTGGTCTTTAATTCACTCCTGTGCGCTCGATCAGTCGTCGTCGTCATGTGATGAAATGATTGGAAACCCATGTTCGAATATCCAAAAATAATTTGTGTCACTTGTGGACGTCCATGATGTTTCAACTCTTGGACTTGCCATTGGAACTTCTTACTCGTGTGTTCTTCTTCCTAGATACACGAGAACTTTCTATTCTACAGCAAACTCACTCCAAATTTCGCCAATTAATACGTGGTTCCAAGGACTTACAGTATCGTATCGCCGTCACCTTAGCAGGGGTCGCAAACAACGTGCATAGTACTCATACAACGTCCGAGCGTCTTGCCTTACTA
>JAGGAP010000615.1:0-16551 GCA_017657235.1 Termitomyces sp. T73sscA
GGGACATTTTTGTCAATGCCATGGTACATCGATCATGGGTATCCAGGCAAAGGTATCCAAAAATAAATTCAGTGTGTCCAATGAAAGATTTTGTGATAGCGTTAACGCCATCGAAAGCCAAGCTTGCTACACTGTTACAGCCGGTGGGCAGATGGGCACGGGATACGGCGGTGCGCCGGTGCTAGGGAGCGGGGTTGATGGCCATGGTGGGAACAATGGCTCTGTTGCGACTAGCTTTGCGCCGCTGCACAGGCAGATAGATAGTGATCCGTGGAACGGGAGTCGCAGGGCCCGTATCGCGACGAGCCGTTTGATCCCATGAGCAGGAGCACGGCGAGTGTGGAATCGTTTGACCCGTATGCTTTGGTGAGGGTTGTACCAGCGGCCTCTTAAGCCCACTCTCCAGGTCCTTCGATATAACCTGTGAAGGTACGTGATTAATGTTGCAGTACCTGGTGTGTGTGATCATACCATAATCTGTAAGCAATCAATGATGTTGAGACAACGTTATTGGTAAAGAGCAACGCAGCTGATGCGTATAGAAGCCCATCAGTTGATGATGGACCATTGTGCGTGTAGTCAGCATAACATTCAGTGCTCAAAATGGATATGAGAAATGCGAAAGATGTTCCTGCCATCTTAGTGTGGGTCATATAGATTGTCTGAACATCTGCACATACCAAATGTGCTTAATATGCTTAATAGAAGGAGGATGGGGAATGTCATCAGATACCGCTGATCTTGACAGAGGACCCATGCTCGCCACAATGATACTATCGTTCAGGACTTGCTTCTTTTTTTTTCGTAGGAATCAGAAAATTTGACGTCGATTCTTTAGTCGTTGAAGTCCTTACAGAACAGAATGTGCAGCAAGGGTAAACAAGAGTGCGAAGACCCCTGTCGTGAAAATGAGTTTTGGTGATCCAGTTTGATTAAGGCAAACATATGTACCATAAAGAAAGCTGGAGACCGTAACCTGGGTCAGGATTCCTAATGAAGAATATCCGAATTCTGCAGGAGTCGATGGTTCAAGCATGAAAGTCCGGAAGTTTGATAGCAGGGCCTGTCGCAGCAGATTGAATATGAGAGGAGTGGGTAAAAAGGGCACCTGGCTGTTATTAGACTGTTTGACCTGGGTGTTGCTTCCCGATGAGCATATTGTTTTGATTGCCAAAGACGAAGGCCCAGGAACTTAAGAAGGCCATGCAGTTCCTGAATAAGAGTGGGTCTAATAGAGCATGCTTCGATCAAAGAGCAGGTGTCCAGTTGACTAAGTAAAGTCACTTGAGTGTCGACGATGCGATACGCTATTGTTCATTGGATACCTTGATAGCGCGGGAGACTGTCATTTATCAAAAAGTCATAAGTACGGCTCACTTTCCTAGTGATGAACAGATAGCAGCTGCCAGATGCGGATTTGATATAGAACTAATCCCTCGGTTGTCAGACAAATCAAAGGTAACCTCCTTGCAATTTGGTACTATGCATAAATACCCGGTATATTGTCCCTAAGCAAGTCGCTGACAGCCTATGATGACGGTATGGGTTAATAGTGCTAGTGACCGGTTGAACGACTTCAGACCTTCCAAGTACTTATAATTATTGTTGAGCAACGACTTATACCGGCGTCTTGGCCATATATCATATCTCGATCGTTTATTTATTCCTTTTTTCTCTCCTCGCCGGGTGGCTGTTGAAGAAAACGATGTCTGACTTCGGTTGACCTTACTTGATACAGTACGTCACCGCGCATAATTTCGTTTCATTTCTCTATTACAGGTCTCCACGATAAAACGTCATATGTCTCGACGAAAATGTTTATTAGAGTACAACATGCTGGAGTTCGAATCACCTTTCGGTATTCGAACTTCAGATATAATTTCCACTGCATCTAGAATAATGCTGCGTCAGGTTATGGGCTCCGAGACGAATGAATTGACTTCGGAAACCTTACAGTTTGCGAAGTTTAACGGGTCAAATCACCATGTTTGGTCGGACAACATGAAGTCTGCTCTCCAGGCAAAAGCTCTGTGGGGTGTTGTCTCTGGCCGTGAAATTCACCCTCATCAACCCCCACCTGAATTTCCTGGTCTTGATACTGCGGTACGTGCAATGGAGGATGCTCCGCCATTCACAGTGAAGACCGAGGAGCAGCTCCCTTATGATGTACTTCAGTCTCGTGAATACGCTGTCTGGGAACACGCTTGCGAAAAATACGAACGTTGGCTGAATAAAGATGACGCTGCTGTCGGTCTAATTCGCAACGCTACCGAATACACTCAGCGTGAGGCTATTACCGATTTGACTAGTTCGAAAGAAATCTGGGATTATCTCCACAAGAGCTATGTCGATCAACAAAGTGGTGTGAACGTACACTACTATTATCAGCAACTATACGCCAAAAAATGGGATGGACAGACCCCTGTCACCGAGCACATCAGATTTTATCTCAGTATTTGTCGACGAATCATAGATGCTGGCTATAAAGTGGACGATAAAACCATTATAAATGCCATTATCCTTTCGCTGCCTCGAACTACCACATGGGAGATTTTTAAACAAAACTTGGTCTATTGTGGGAATACACTCACTGTTGATGGTTTCTCTGCTGAATTGATATCCGTGTATGAGCGTGTAATGCAGGAAGACGGCTCTTCCAGCAAGACTCTTGCATTCATGGCTAAAGGGAGAGACCAATCCAGTGGGAGTAAAGCGGGAAAGGGAGATAAGTCCGCCAAAAGGAAGAAACCCAAGTGCGAACCCAAACCGGAAGACACGTGCCACAATTGCGGTGAAAAAGGTCACTGGAGTCAAAAGTGTCCTAAACCAAAGAAATCTAAAAACGCCGGCAATGCAAATGTAGCCATCACTGAATCCAAAAATGAATTGCATGAGGTTGCCACGGTTCTGATGGCCACCGGAGATAAATTACCGGGTGGTTTACTGCTTGATAACGGAGCATCTGGGCATATGATAGCTGATTGTTCCTATTTCATCACTTATCAGCAAACTGATGGTCAACATATATCTGTTGGTGGAATGAATCAATTGGCTGTTGCTGGAACTGGGTCAATCAAGTTTCGCACTTACGTTCCCAAAGGCACTAATGATGTGGAACTCCGAGAAGTATTGCACATTCCCAAGCTAGGGACTAACTTGATCAGCCTCGGGACATTACAACATCAAGGCGTTGACTATCGAGCAACCACCTACAGCATGGTCTTGTCCTGGAATAATTGCATTTTCTTACAGGCCAATTTAATTGGAAGTCGTGAGACACTCTATCAAATCAAAACACTGACCATGGATAAGATCAACGGTCACGCCGCCTTCATTGCAAGTCAGTTAACAATGCAATTATGGCATTGTTGTCTAGGTCATATTAGTCCCCGAACTATAAAATCTATGATTGACCAAAAGCTTGTAACCGGTATTGACATTAAATTGCCTCAAGACTTTGATAGACTTTGCAGCGGCTGTGCAGAGGGAAAGTCAGCATGCGCTCCATTGCCCGATATGAGCCATAATCGCTATGACAAAAATGAACTCCTTGTAATGGACCTGACAGGACCTATGAACCTGCCAACGTGGGATGGATATACGTATGCCTTAGTAGTCATCGAGGTTAGCCGATGCTACCCAGTTGGAAAACTCCTGAAGAACAAAGAGGAAGTCGGCGATGTTGTGTGAGACATTGTGGCACGTCTAGTACACCAGAGCGGTCAGTTTGTCAAGATCTTAAGATCAGACAATGGAAGTGAGTTTGTCAATAATGCTATGCAGAAGTTTCGTCAGCTCAATGGTATTAAACACAAGACCACGAACCCTTATAGGCCACAGCAAAATGGAATTGCTGGGATGTCCCACAAAACATAGTAATCCCCTCTCAATCCTCAGAATCTGAAATCAAAACTCAATTGGAGACAATGTCCCCCGACAGCAAATCTGACGAGCAAACTCCAATAGGGGATCTTCAGTATCCTTCTCCCCATGAGCCGGCGACTCCCCTCAATCCCCAATCACGACTACTGAACCTCAGGCACCACGTAAAGCCTCAAAATGGGCAAATTTACCAAAACGCGCACCTTCAACCTGTGAAAGACATGTTCCCTTACGGTACCAGCATGATGTCAATGATGAACACGTGGCTTTAATAACCGTATCCAGACCCCTAGCCTCTGAAGAACTGTTGTCAACACAAGCTGATGAATGGTGCAAAGCAATTGACACTGAATACTTACAGTTGGTCAAAAAGGAAGTATTTGATGAGGTTGATACTTTACCTGCTGGAAAAAGAGCTATCGGGAGCAGAATCATCCTAAAAGAAAAGATTGATGAAAGGGGGAATCATGTGAAATACAAGACACATATTGTTGCTCAAGGTTTTTAACAAGTCCAGGGGATTGATTACAGCGAGACATTCTTGTCGGTGGCCAAATTCACTACTTTATGGGTCTTTTTAACCATAGCTGTGATCAAAGATCTTGACATACATCAAATTGACATTGTCGGTGCTTATTTAGAAGGAAATTTAAGCGAAGAAACTTATATGAAGGCCCCTGAGGGGATCAGTAAGAAACCCTACTGGAAGCTAAAAAAGGCTTTATATGGCCTTAAGCAGGCAGGACGGGTGTGGAAACAGCGTCTTCATGAAGTTCTCTTGGAACTGGGACTAAAACAAACTTGATCTAATGATTGCTTGTATCTTCTCTACTCTGGGACAGATATCATTCTCATAGTTCTTATCTATGTTGACGACATGGCTATTGCAAGTCAGGATCCTGATCGTATCGCAGCGTTCAAAAATGAATGATCTATTCAAAATCTTTGATGTGATGGATCTGGGCAAAATTTGATATATTCTGGGTTTACAAGTAAGGCGAGATTGCACTAAATGCGTTATCTATCTCAGCCAGTCATCCTACATCAATACGATTCTCTCTTGATTTGGAATGGAATTGTGCGCACCAATCAGCACACCAATGGCAACAAATCATAATTTGTCTATGTGCCAGTGCTCCCTGAATTCAAATGAACACAATACTTACACAAAATATGCTAATGGGATCAACTATTTGGCCTTAGTTGGATCCCTGTTGTACGCTACTCAGACCCAACCTGATATTCAATTTGCCATCAGTCTCATATCTCAGTTCTCAAAAAATCCTGGTGTTCCCCATTTGGCAGCAGCCAGCACCTAAGCTGGAGAAGCAATTGGCAGTCTGAAATTATCTATTGTCTAATCCCGTAGGAACACCAAGGACTAGACTACAATATCTACAAAGGTGGCTGCAATAGCTGCATTAATCTCCTCTACAGGAACAGCAGGGTACATTCTGAAAACTTCAATATCAGAAGTTTTGTCAATTGCCAACACTAAGCAGAAAAGAGAAACAAATAACTAAAAAAGCAGACATACTGGAGGCTCCTTGGAAGTGACTTGCAGATCAGCAAGCTTGCTAACCTTGTGATTATTGAGCACTGCATGCAAGGTCTCACAATCAAGGAGCTGCTTACAGGTCTGGAAGGCAATGTCAAGGAAAAAGAGCTGGAAGTAGGCAGTCTGCTCCAAGACTTTTGAATACTCAGACTAGTGAGCTTTAGTAAACTTATCATGCTTTTTGAGCAACTCATCAGTCTGTTTAAGTAGCTTGAAGGCAAAAGAATGGCTAGAGCAATAAATAGCTGTTGGCATGGGAGAATGAGCCAACAATGCTGGAATGCAAGAAGAAAATGAACACATAGAGTGAGAGTAAAGTATGAAGGAACTTGGGATGCTTCTGCTCAGGGGCATTTTCACCAGCAGCCTTGAGTTTGTGGACATCCAAGAACAGGCAGTCAAGGTACTCCAGAATAAGCAACATCATAGAGGCTAAGATATGGAGGAAGGGAGGACTCACATTAGTTGCTTTATGCTTAATACCAGAAGATGGGTTATCTGGCTCAATAAAAGGCTCTCCAGTAAGGGTCCAGTGCTGTTCTTCCTGACAATGTTTAACCTAAATGAGAAGAGTCAGCTAGTGGATTGAGGAAATGAAAGGAGTCAAGCTACATCTGCTTGATGAGCCTTTTTAGCTTGAGTAGAGCGGTAGGCATTGCAAATATCTAAAATACAATTGGCAAAGGTGTTCCAAAGCTTGACACCACAGACAATGATAGAACAATCAATAACCTTCATCTGAAAGTGTTGCAGAGGGCTGTAAAGGACAACTTGGTTGGCAATATGCTCAAAATTAAAGTGGTCAATAAAACACTAAAAAAGAGTAGTAGAAAGCAGTTCTGAGACTAAAAAGAAGGAGACAGATAACACACCAGGTCAGTCATACCCACAAAGCTGGTGGATTGAGCAGCAGACACCTAGGTGGGGGGGGGGGATGATAGGGCATGCACAACTATACTGCAGGAAACAAGATAGAAACAAAGAAGAAAGCAATGAGATTACAGAAGTAATCAAAAGACAGGGACATATGCACTCAGGATCTGGTTTTACCAGGGAATTGGGACCAAGGAAGAGATCAGGATTGGGATCTAAGTTAGGAATGAGTCAATTAAGATTAACAACTAAAAAGGTGTAATCATAAAAAAAGAAAAAGAACAAAGGAAAAGAAAAGGGCTCTGAGCATCATAGACAGAGAACAAAAACTATATATTTGTGTGGCCAGGCCAAATACTACAGGAAGGAGATAAGAAATTGGAATGGGAAAAAGACAGCAAAAGCAATCAGATAAGAATAGCACAGAGAAGTGGCTAAAAGATGAAGAAAGGAAAACTGTAGACTAAAGAGAAACCAGAGCTATGCCAAAGAGAAAGTACAATCAGGTCATGCACATCCCTGATCTGTGCACAGGGCAAGCAGGTACATAAGCAGGAAAAAGTAGTAGTAAAAGCAAGCAACTATCAGAGCAGCCTCAGGTCTCCAGTAAGAGGATTTCTTAGATCAACATCTTTTGCACATCTCTAAGACTTCCATTACATTGTAAAGAAGCACCCATGGCTTACATACACTTTGAATTACCAAAATAAAAACAATTACAAAATTACAAAAGTAAACTACAATTGAGTCAAATTAAGCCCCCAGAACTAAAAGTACTGTACTAAGTACATCACCAATGCAGCCTCTTTTTGCCCTTGTCTGTTACAAAGTCCTCCACCTTCACTCTGGAGCTTGTTGGTTGACACTCTAACAATTCCAGACCCACTTGTTTTGTACAAGTAACCTCAAGTGGACAAGCCTTATCAGGCTTCCTTGCAGCTATCCTACCAGCTGTGATTGGCTAATCCAGCCCTTCCCCTCTTCCAGAGTTCCTTGGAACTCTTGTTCAGACATCAATATCACCAACAAGTGTGCTGGTAAGCTGGCCATTGGAGCCAGTTCATTGTCAGCATTTTCTACTGTTGCATTCCTGCGACTTTTTAGTTATTGCAACACTTCTCCATGGTTTTATACCATTGCAGATGGCCATTTATGTCCACTAGAACGACTCACTCTGCCTTCAACAACACTCCATTGACTATGACTTTATTATTCACAAAGTCAAGATTCACTTTGTTTTGCAACCAAAGTTTGCTATATCCACATATTCTTTTGTCAGCTACCTTGACATTTTGACCATCACTTCTGCTGATGAGCCCCTACTTGGTTCAGCACATACAAAGCACCCTACAGAGCCTTGCCACTGGGACATGGTATGACTTTCCAGCTGTTATTCTCCCTCCTAACAACTGTAGTACAACCATTAGAAGATACCCCTCAAAATATTCCACCAAAACCACAGACCAAAACACATGATCCAACCTGCCTTGCTGCACATCCCACCTTGCTGCCCATCTGCCCCAACTAGTCATTGGCAGCCTCCCATGCTCATACTTTCTTCCATCTCTGATATGTCTAAACTGAGAGGTGATAGAATGATGGCAGCACCAACTCAACTGACAGACAGCTCAGAAACATCAGTTGTTTCAGCCTTTTGCCAATATTATACCAAACCTCCTGGCAACATAGGTCTGATGGTATTTCTCCAAGACAGATGGCCTGGTCTATTTGGTCCATCAATGGTCAGCAAAGACTTGCTAGCCTTTAATCCAACCTCCTTCTCTTTTTCAAGCAACTTCTATGACTAACCCATTTTATACATGTCTTCTCAGAGCCTTCCCACTTCTCCATCTGGCATTGCTGATGCTTGGCTGTTTGCCTCCATCTTTGTTGCCAAGGCCAACATGTTCATAGTGCAGATCAAGGAGGTTGGTGTAGAGGTAGCAGAGAGAGTAATGACAGGGGTAATTCTGTATGAGCAATGGCTGGCAATTCAAGTAGATGGTATTGTTTGAAATTGTGAGTTGGAGGTGCAGAGTTGGTGCATAGTGGGGTATGTTGACAATGTTGGCATGCCTTGATTGGCACCTTTTGGCTACTTTGTAAGTTCTCTTTTGTCTTTTTTACTCCATTATTAGCTTTTTAAATTGTGTCCTAGGCACCCCCTGCCATCCTTACTTTTGAGAATGAGCTGGCAGACATCTTGTCTAGAGAGCTGCTGATTGCTGGTGAGTCTGGGTTGCTAATTGTACATTTTTTCTCATATCACTCCCATAGCTATGGTCTGATTTGTTGTCAAAAAGTCAAAAAGAAGTCCTGGTGCTGCTCATGAATCAGGATGTGGAGCAGCTAGAGGTGGAGCAGTCAGCAAAGTTGGCTGAGGAGGAGCTGGCAGCAAGGGCTAGCATTCTGGAAGAGATGGTTGAGGAAGTGCTGGCAACAACTGGCACTTGTGCTGGAAAGGAGGTCGGTGATAGGGGAGAGGAGCAATGGGAGAAGGTCTTGGTACTCTCAGGCGATTGCTCACTATTGCTGTGAAGGTCTGCACAGCAACAGCAGTACAAAGAGACAACCTAGTGAAGTCTACGGCTTCAAAGAAAAAGGTAAGCTAATGATCTCTTTCTTCCTATTGTTACTAAGAGTCTTAAATAGTCTTGCAAGAGTAATGGCCCCTACTATGTGGTAAGGGGTTGTCTGTTTAGGCACTCTGGCAACTGACTCCTTAGTGCAGGTGCCAACATAGACAAGCTTTTCCAATGTGGAGCTGAAGGGCCTCTTAGCAATATGTCACCAAGAAGCAGTACTGGATACAGGGATGGAGGCAGGGGTAGTGATGACAGATATGTGCAGCAAGAAGTCTGTTGCCCAGAAGGTGCAACAAGACTTCAAAAATTGGTATGGGGTGGTAAGTAGCAATATTATATCTTAGTGACCATTGGCTAACTTATTCTAGTGCAATAGATGTTGGGGAGACAATAACTCAGAGAGGTGCTAGTACTCCACTGGTGCTCCTCCTTGCTACTAGTGTGGCACCCTTAAGCATGCCTGCACTATAGATAGTGCCAAGATCTACAAGCATGGCAATGTTTCCAACCCTGTTTTCAAGCACACATTTAAGCAAATAGTAAGGGTTAGGAGGGCACAGGAGTTTGTGGAGGTGCAGAGGGTGGTGGTCACAGCAGGCTGGACCATGACTATTGGGGTGGGGAGTCTTGCCTTGCTAACACAACAAGGCAATGTATCAGCAAGTGTGGGTAGTACAGGTGGCAAGCCCAAGGGTGAAGTGAGGGAAGTGCAGCCATGGGCAAGTAAGGAGGCCATTGCTGCTGGCAAACAGCAGGCTCTCCCTTCCTCCAGCAAGGAAGAGGGCAAGGAAAAGCAGGTGAGGATTGCCATAGAGTTGCCAGCAGAGGTGGAGAAGGAGATGGGGGATTTGGAGAGGGCACTGGCAGCAAGCAGAGCGTTACCACTGGTGGACACACCTGGAGCAGGTCCTAGTTACCTGAGGTACATATTCTGTCATCTTTACTTAGTGCTAACTGAAACTTGCTTTGGTAAGAGCCCTTTTTCTAGTGCCTTCTTACCAATGTAGATAGGTGAAATGAGGCAGGAGGACCTTGGCAACAACAATGCAGCAGGGGAAACTGAAGAAGAGAAGGATGGTAACATGGGCTCCAAGTCTCCTTGGAAGTGAGAGTGGCTGCTAGAGTGGAGTGGCAAGGACTCTGCCACACTTGAGCTGTTGCCAGGTGTAAACTAGGGGGACTTAATGCCTCACTGGCACATAGTTGTCAGAGTGAGTCCTCTGTTCAGTTGGAATACTGGCTTTACACTTAGTAAATGGCACCTCCTACCCCTTGCATCACAGGCACCAATGCTCTCTAGCTAGGAGAGGAGTTGCTGCATTCTATAGTGCCTCTCTATCCTGCCACTGACTTGAAGTGCCCGCAAGCGCACATCTGGACGATGCTAGAGCTGTTCAGCAAGGAGAGGGAGGCAGCTAAGGCAGAGTTAGCAGCAGTGCGATCCAGGCTAACATCTTGAAGTGAACAGTGACTATCCTGGAGGAGTACTTGGAGGATGTGGCTGACATGCTGGAGTAGCAGGAGGAGAAGCTTGCTGCATAACAGCTCCTAGGCACCTTGAACAATTTTTTTGAGCTTTTTGTCAGTTATAAGCAGTTTGAACTCATATGTAGATAATATAAATGGTAGACTGATAGCAAAATGAACTTTTTTGTACATTTATTTGGAGTCATAAGAAAAAATGATATTGGAAGTAAGAAAGCATCTATAAAGTATTGTAAGAAGCAAAACTGTAAGTATTGTAAAGGAAGAAAACTTAGCTAATAAAGAGGCTTCAACAAACTTTGAAGTTAAAGGGAATGCTCGGTAAATCATCATAGCAAAAAACTCTTGGCAAAAAAAACACTTTGCACAAGGCAGCAAGTGTCAGTAGATGCTGCTGCTGCAGCTAGGTATAATGAGAGTGCAGCAAGAAAAGTAGTATTTATAATATATGACCAAATAATGAGTGGTAAAACCAGAGTAAAGTAGTCAATAAATTCTTAGTGTGTGTGTGCATTAATCATTCTCTTCTTTGGGCAGCAAGTCATCGTTGTCAAGGAGGTCCATTGTTCTAGCTCACAAAGTTTGGCAGTGTCAATATCAAGAACATCTAGCAGCAAGGGAATATGTTTCCGTGCTAGGTAAGAAAGTAAGTGGAAGGCAGAAACAGGTCTGTGCAAGACTGATTCATCTAGTTCACAAAGGATGTAAGCCTCTCCACAGTTTCTGGAGATAACTACCAAAGGTCCAAAGTAACAAGAGTGCATCTTCTTGTTATATGTAGTTTCAATCTTTGAATTTCTCATTAGTACTAGGGACCCTTGGCAGAAGTTTTAGTTGTGAATGGTGGTGCTGTGGTCAGTTTCAAACCTTAGTACTGCCTGGCACCTAACAGCAAAAATAGTTTCATGTAGGCATACTAGGTCTTCTTGGCAATGCACACTGGGCAATAAGGTTAGTAGTCAACAGTATGCTGTTTGAGGCTGGCTGGAGATATGTTGCCTTGAAAATATTGGCATGGAGGAGTGGATGAGTACTAGTTGCTGCATAGTATAGTAAATACTCCATGCACATATGAGTTGTAACTCATTTCAACCAAAACACTGAGTAGGTCACCTTGCTCCATTGTGATTTGTCACCATCAACTGCTTTGAAGAGGGCTTGCTGCACATTAAAGTGCAGTCTTTCAACCAAGCTATTGGTGTGTTTGTTGTACTCAGAGATACAAATGTGGTGGAGGTTGTATTTCTTGGCAAGGCAGGCAAGAGCTTTGATAATAGGGGTGCTATTGTCAGTAACTAGTTCTCTTAGCACACTCCAATGGCAGATGACCTCTTCAATTAACCACTTAGCAATAGCATCTGTATTCTTCAACTGTCGGGCTTGACAACCAACTTGTGTGCACCATTACAATGGTGGTACCATTGATGCAAATTTTGTTAGTTACTGGTAAATAAAGCTTGAAATAATATAATAAATATTATAAGCTTTGATGCAGTTACTATCAAATCCTGAGATCAAGGGTTCAAGTCGCACATGATGCACACCTTTAAGATAGTGAAATGTAATAGTTTATTTGGATTTTGAAAATAGTTTTAATTCACACTGGGTTGAATTGTTAAAACTTCATTTACATTTCCAATATCACTAATTAATTCCCCTGAAGTTAATCACAAGCTAGTTGGCCTAAGATGTCCACTCCCTGGGGACTCCTAGCTGTGGCAAGCTGATTACTTGCCCGAGTTCCCCCAATTCTTCCTCCTTTTATACCCTTCCTGGCATGCATGGACCAATCTTTGGTTGCATGTGATTGTCCAGCTATGTTGTACCCAATGCGCTTGTTGTGCTTTTGCCACAGTCTCGACGCATCCCACCAATTCCACTTTCCACACCATTATTCCTGGAGCACCACTTTACACATCTTTTACAAGTCATGTGACAATACCTGTATACAGGCCAGGCTTGCTGATTGCAATTTGGTAATGAACCCAAAATTGAGCTTAGTGCTATCTGAGTAGGTGGTGACTTAACCTTTTGGATAAGAGTCCTAGACAGATCCCAGTAACTTGCTATGAAATTTGTGGTCTGTTGGATATAAACAAGCTCTGAACCATTAGTCACCAAGGACAGTTGGCAAGAAAGGCTAAGATAAGGCAGCAAGAAAAAAGAGGTGCTTAGCTACACAGAGCTACTAAGCCCTAGCCATAGGTACTAGGCACAACAGTACAAAGGCAAGGTGCCAAGTCATTGGCAATGTAAGACTAGATGTATCCAAATGACACTGTATACTAAGAGATGAGGCAGTAAAAATCAAGAGGTAAAGATATGCTAAGTCAACTTAGAGGAGTGAAGTTGCTTAGAGATCTGAACTCTAGTGAGGATCAATGTGAGCAGAACTGTGTATGATTTTTTTTCTCTGTTTTTTTACTAACAAAAAAATAAAATATCTATATAAAGCAAAAACAGCAAACTTGTCAAAAGTTGCCAAGGGTCTAGGCTACACTTAGTGGTAAAATATGAGGAAAAAATAAGTAAGAGACTGTGAATTATACCAAAACTATAGAAATGAAAAAAAATGGAAGAGTTGACAAGACATTGCCAGCTATTGATCAACCAAGCTATTTGTCTCAGAGAAATATCGTCAAATACATGTCACCAAAAGGAGGTTAAGTGGAATGTCAGCAAAGCTGAAACAAATGATGTTTCCAAGCTGTCTGTCAGTCAGCAGCATAGCATAAATGATAGGGGCTATATGGCTGTGCTTACATAGTCCATGCACTGTTATAAAGGGTATAAAGAGGTTGATATACTATTAAACACTTTGAACCAAATCCTCCTTCCAACTAGACCATCTTCTTTGCATAACCTAATTATAGCTATGTCTTTACAAGAACCCAGCACTGCCACTTCTAGTACTCCTATAGCTAATACTCAGCTGTGTAAAGGCAATCTTTAGAGGTTGTGACTAAGTCACACAACTGGCAGAAGGAAATCCAAAGCATATCAGATTCTAATCAGTAATATAGTAATTACTATGCAACTAGCAGAGGGAAATCCAAAGAGAACTGTCACGACCTGCTACAGACCCCCGGGACTCAGCCCCGGCCCCAGGACTCCAACCCTTCCCAAAACAACCCCCACGACCACCTCAGGCCCGGACCGCTACCCGGCCAACCCCCTCAGCAGCCCCTGGCCATCACCGCCCATCATTGCCCATCACCGCCACCAGCCACCGCCACTTGCGGCATCCCCGGCCATCACCGCCCGTCACTGCCACTTGCGGCATCCCCCGGGTCATCACTGCCGTGACCACCACATCAGTGCCGGCATCACCCGCTACTCCAGGCCTACGCCAAGACCCCTATCACGCATCACGCATCACAATCACGCACCACCATGCCCCGCCGCCCCGCTCCCGTTCCCTCCTTACCACCCCGCCACCGCGTGTCTCTGCGTTTCCGGTACGAGACCTCTGCACTGCACGACATGTCTCAACCTCGCCTCGTGCAGCCCCCGGGTCTCATCCCAAGCCCCGGTGCCGCACTCTGCCACTGGAACCCGGGCCTGGACCCTGGGGCCTACCTACTGCATAGTATATAAGTTGTAGAGTAGTAAGTAGTACTCTAGTCTTGATATTACCATAACCCGTATTGTTCTGTTGTGTTTTGTCTCAGTCTTGTTTTCCTCGCGCGTCCCAGTCTTGTTATTTCTACTTGCCCTTTACTTATTGTACTCGTCTCGTCTTGTCTCCCTGTCTTGCCTCTACTCGTCTTGTCCTCTAATCTAATCTAATTGCTTCTTCTTCCCCTCTCTATTCTAAGTTCTCTCGACTCCTCTGTCTCTGGCTCTCCATCTCTGCCTGTTCCCTTTTCCTTCATCTTATCTCTACCCTTTCCCCTTTTGGCCCGCTTAAACCCCGCGTCTCTGATTTCATCCCCGGGACTTGCTAAGTCCCCCGCCCATTGTCTCTTGAACCCCGGAACTCGCTCGCTCACTGGCGCTTGCCCATTCCACCCTCTTGTACTCCCGGGACTTGCGCCTAACCCTGGCACTCATCCTCCACCCTCCCCAGCACCCGTCCACCCGCCGGCGCTACTGGCGCTCCCCCGCTCACCGCCCCTGCCCCGCTTCGGTCTCCCACGCCCCAAGCCCTACCAGTGCTCCACGTCTGTGGATACAGTGATCACCATGTAAGGTATTCGCCCAGTGGACTGAGCCCCCGTGGTCAGCGGAACCTGACAAGAACAAGGAATGCCAGGTTGGCAAATTTACTAAGAATGAACCATGGTAAGATGAGCTGTGGGAAAGATGATGTTGGACCTTGTGCATGTGCAAAATTCAATATCATATTATGCAATCTGCAGGAAATCTGGCAGATTATGCAATTACTAGGAAAACTGCACAGAAAAGGTTAAAAAAACAAGCATTGAGGATATTGTACCAGAATGAATGAACTTGAAGTGTAGTTCCTTGACAGTTGCTTGGTGTAGAGGCGGAGGTCACAGGTGCTAGTATAAGAGCCAATGTATCATGACATCTGGAGCCATCAGTTGTTGCAAGACACCAGCTCAAGTGTCTTCCACCAGCTAGGGTGACCAGCAATGCAAGAATTATGGTGATATTCCACGATCTGCCTTTGGAAGTCTGGCATGTTGGGAGGTCAGCAAGCCATTCTTCAAAGCCCATCTATCAGTGCATACCAACTTGACCCCCTTGCTCTGGTTGGCATGCAGGGCTATAGCAGCCTTAGCTACTACATTCCCCTGTGCCCCTTTTCAGTTTCCCTGTTGTATGTTCCAGAGGATGTTTGCCTCATCCTCTTGGACAACTATACCTTTCAAGAGCACAGAAAGCAAAGAACTCAGGTTTCAGGAGGCTGATCTTGTTATTATCACTGGCTCTTATACTGTGGTCAGCTTGTTGGGATAAGGCATCTAGCTTACCATGCTCTGTCCAGGTTTGTGATGCAGCAAAAAGTCAAAGTTGGCCAGATACAGAGACCATTGAACTTAATGGCAGTTGAGCTTCTTTGCTGTGTGGAAATACTCAAGGTTCTTGTGGTTGATACAAACTTCAAACTTGTGCTGTGCACTCTCAAGGAAATGCTGCTATTCTTCAAAGCAATGGATAATGGCTAGCATTTCCTTGTTGTAGATCTTTGGAGGCATTCCAGAACAATGCATGTGATGCATTGATGCTCCTCTAATGTTTTAATGTAGATGAGGATGTAATCAAGATAAACAGAGACCACACCTTCCACAATTAGGTCACAGAAGATGTCATTCATCATTGTCTAGAAGGTGGCAGGGCTATTTGTGAGTCAAAGAACATTACTCAAGGTTCATGATTGGTTTGGAACACTGCCTTCTACTCATCTCCTTCTTTGATGTGCACATTGTTGTAGCTCTATTGGACATCCAATTTGGTAAAATAGTATGCACCACAGAGGTCATTGACAAGCTCTGGGATGAGTGGCAAGGAATAGCAGTCCTTTGATGTGATTGCATTTAGAAGATAATAGTCCTAAACCAGACAAAGAAATCCATCCTTCTTTTTAATGAAGAAGACTGGAGAGGCTATGGGGGACTTTGAAAAATGTATTTAGCTAGAGTCAAGATTATCCTGCAGAAACACACCTAGCTTATTCTGCTCACAGGAAGCCAGGGAGGACATGTTGCAGTTAGATGGTTTTGCATCTAGAATGAGTTCAATGGCATGATCCCACTGCTTGCATGGGGAGTGGTCTGACTATTCCAAATTTCAGCCTCTGTATGTGGACGTTGAAGAGCCACAGCATAGATCTTATCACCTACCTCAATTGCTTTATCTGGAAACTCAGAGTCAGGAGCACTGACAAACTCACCTTCTTTGTTCTGCTAAAGTCCACATCCCACACCTTGAACATCCTTGTAGAGGGCTTTTCTATAAGAGAACACCAAAGGAGGAGGGTCCAACAAGTCAATATCAGAGATGGGAAGGTGCCCTACATGACAAGTACATATGGCAGCATGCTCCTTAACTTGTGCTCTATGCTCCTCTCTTACCTTGTCTGCACATATCAAGAGCATTGGCTCATGCACACCTCACTCTTAGCCCAATCAATCTCAGAATTATAGTTTCAGAGACATGTAAATTCCAGGATCATGCCTTGCTCTCTCAGACTGGTGATGG
>JAGGAP010000616.1:0-16513 GCA_017657235.1 Termitomyces sp. T73sscA
TTGTATGAAGAAGAAAGCAGCTATTACTAATTGCATTTATCTTCATCTATTAAAAAAGTTCAACAAAAAAGTAGATAAGTTAGCATGAAAAACTATCACCCAAAAATTTTCAAACAAATTAAATAAAGAAGGTAGATTAGTAAAGGTTCAAAATCACTTACAGGATGAAATATCTATGCAAAATTCAGAGTTTATCAGGTAGCAACAACTTGGGTTGACCATGGGCACAAAAATGTCACTCAGTTTCAAATTTGAAAGTCAGCTGGCTCCCTATAATGTGACGACTTTTTTTGAACCCAGCTTGTTAGATAATAATTTATGTAAGTGCTGACCAATTTTAGTCAGCCACCCACAAAACCTCACAACTTTACAATCATTAATAGATCACTTCTATGGTGTAGATCAAATTTCCAGGCATTGTCGCATTCTATATAGATTAGAAATGATGATCTAGTCCAGACAACTCTCCTCCTTAATAAGTGGACCAGCCTCTTCTCCACTCTCCTCAATACTGACTTCCTTGCACTTGCCAGCCAAATTGAATCCGCACCCATCGTCTCCCTCCTCCTTGCTCGAGGCCTCAATTCAATTGTTAACTCCAGCTGGGACATTAATTATTCTCTAGAATACATGGGAAATCTTCTTACCCTTTGCCTCGACTCACACTCCATAGTCAAATGGGCCATTGAACATGGTGCAGACCTGAATTTGAACTACTGCAATGGGTCTGATTCCATTCTCAAGGTCCGCTGTCATCAACAAGCCTCTTAAAACTGTTGAAATACTCATCAATATAGGAGGTGCATGATAAACAACTCCAATGCTCTCAATTATGCTGCATGTTATGGGCGTACGGATGTGATTGAACTGTTGCTCAAGGAGGGAGCTGAAATTGATAAAATTCTGCACTTGAATAACCTCAGATATCCCAGAAGTAGGAGGGGAACAGTGCTGCATCAGGCATAGGTTGCCGGCGAGCTCAAAGTTGTGCAGCTTCTCCTGGCTAATGGTGCAGATCCAAGGTTGAAGAACATTGTCAAAAGGACAGCACTCAAACTTGCAAAGGAAGAAAACCACATAATAGTTATGAATGTTCTAGAGTCATCACTTGCATAATCCAACACTTTTTTGAAAAGCAGGAATGTTTGGGTTTGGTATCTATATCAGCTGGCTGTGTCAGAAAGCTTTTTGAGTCAACAACATTGGTTCATCCTGGCCCAAATGCCCAACTGAGAAAAAGTATTTCCTGCATCTCCAGGGCTGAGCGTCCAATCTGCGTTTCCAAGGTATGTGCATCCTTCATAGAGCATGAGGCACCAAACACAAGTATTGGGGATTTTCATGAGGAACTGTGTATGTAGACTTAGACTACCATGGAGTAACATGATGATGCATAAAATTGCATGGCTCTGAAGCATTGTTCATTGACGTGAGCCTTTCTGCAAATGAACAATCTGGCCTAGCTCTTATTATTACTACATATTACATACAATAACTCAGACTGACTTTCCATCACCGTGTTCCTCCATGTTGAACAAATTCCTAACTAATACTTGAATCCTACAAGATATGCCTATCGTTCTTCAGAGAGTACTCAAGAAATGGTGCAATCTTGTTGTCATGTTGTTCATGCATTCTGCCCGATTTTAAGTACGCAGTCCACCCTGAGCCATTCTGCATTGGATAACATTGACCTCGCCTACTTACTGATACCAGGATTCTCCTAGTGTTACTATTACAATAAATGCCCTCTCCCAATGTCACTACAAAACTGGGCAGATTCCAAATGCCATCAGACAACGGTTGTACAAGTCACCTACTAGTTCAGATTCAATGTTAGACAGATTATGCAGACTTCCCACATCTCAGTTGCTCTGTCCAAAAAAAAAATGAATGCAACCTCAATCCAACCAGACAGCATGACTCCTCCCTTGCATCACCTCCCCCTCTCCCGGCCATGGCCACCCCACAATAACTCAAACTCCACCAGTCCCCCACCCATCCCACTCCAACACCCTCACACACACCCCACCTTCCTCTGCTGCACTATCATGATCATCTGTCAACAGTATCCAGACCCACTTCCCCTCATTCCTTCTGTGCACATCCAGTGCATTTGCCTTGCTACCAGACGTCCGTGTCTCCCAGTACTCTGATGCCTCATTGTTGTTGACGGAATGCCCCATCCTTGTTAACGCAGAAGGTACTGAGCAACCCACACACAGAGGGGGAGGCGCCACACATGGTGGCAAAGAGGGTGTGGGGTGCAGAGTGTGTGGGCATTGAAGAGGAGAGGAGGAGGGTGTCCCCACAAAAGGCAGATGGAGTGAGATTGGACTGCAGGAGGAGAGAGCACATGGATAGGTTGTCAAGGCCTGGTGGTGTTACTTTGTATGCATTGATGAAGTTGGCTGGGTGCACATGAGCGATGGCTAGCCTAGGGGGTTGGCGCACTCACAGTGTTTGGTGATGCAGTACAAAACGCACCCATTTGGATGGACCTTGACGTGTCTCAGTCCATTGTGTGCATTAGACCCATGGGGCAAAGGGACGCATGCAATGTGCATCAACCGCCCTGTTGTCGCATTGCACATCTACATCTTGATTGAGTCAGTGCTTAGGATGAGAACAAAAGTGTAGCCACCCGCAGAGACTTTGATGCCATGCAATCCATAGCACAGCGCCACCCTTGTCTTGTCCACATTAGCAAGTTTGTCTTCATACACAAAGAGCAGCTGCTGTAGTTTGACGCCAAGCGCACCAGACACAGTGTCAAGGGCATGCACCTCTCCTGTGGGCTTTCTGACAGAGTACACATGTGTGAATAGCAGTGGGAGCGTGATGTACAATGACATTGCTACTGCAGATGTGATTCATCAGTGGTAGGATTGCGGGGTTTGAAAGACACTGAACTGATTGGAACACTGTTCATGTGCTCAACTGTGCCATGCTCAAAGGACTATGTTGAGAGGACAAGCAGGAGTGCCCAGCTGGTGGTGTAGATGCAGTCCATGAGCATCAACGGTCTGGATGAGCTTGAGTATACAGTGGAGGGGCAAGAATGCAAGGAGAAAGAGGGACACTGCATGGAACAAGTCTGTGAGAATGGGATGTACCACTATTGAGGTCAACTCAAAGTCCATTGGCCAACTGCTCTGACAATGCCATCCCCTCTCACTCATTTTCTCAGAAACCGCTTCTGCAAGTAGTGTCCAATGTAGATGACTCATGTTTGGTCATCAAAAGTTGACCTGAGTAGATATCTGTCATCAAAGTCCACCAGGCATGTGAAGAACTTTCTGACACAACCAGTATAGACATGATATCAGAAATATTTGTTCCTAGAAAATCCAATGTTGGATACTGATTCTAAAACATCTACAACAATTGCATGGTGGTCTTCCCTTGCAAGTTTGAGTGCCATTATTCCAATAAGATTCTTCACCTTTGGATCTACAGCTCCTTCCAGGAGAAGCTGCACAATCTCGAGCTGGCCGACCACTGCTGCTTGATGCAATGCTGTTCCCATCTCCAAGTAATGACGCATGAGGTTGACCACATGCTCTGGGCATGGGATGTTGAGGCAGGACTGGTCTCAGAGGGTCTCAAATGACTGTAGTTAAAGGAGAGGAACCTCAGTGGTTAGAAACACTGTAAATATATTATGTATCTCTACCTGTAGTTAAAGGAGAGGACTACAGGTAATGAGTAATGTGCTAAACATAATATAAAGGATTGACTTACACCTCAATGGTTAGGAACACTGAGGTGTGACATGTTACAAACGACCAAAAACATATGATAACCAAATCAGAAAGTAGTGGACTGTTATCCTCAACACTTCCTCTCAATATGAATGCGGATTAGGTGACGCCAAGTAGTTTGTGGAATTTCTTGATCTTAACCCAAGCTAATGACTTTGTAAATAAGCTAGTGATTTTGTAAATATCCGTGATCATGTCAGTAGTGGGAAGGTAGTAGATATGAACAAGTGAAAATAAACATTGATGTGTTTTGTGCGTGCGTGGAATGTTGCATCCTTTGATAGTCAGATAGCGCCTTCATTGTCACAGTATAAGTTAGTGGGGAGAGAAAAGGAATTGAAAAAGGAAAGGTCTTTAAGTAATTTGTGAATCCAGATTATATCTTTTGCAGCATGCATTAGAGCAACATATTTGGATTCAGTACTGGAGAGCATGATGATCAGTTGTTTCTTTGAGCTCCAAGATATAGCACTGCAACCAACAAAGAACGCAAAGCTGGAAATAGAGTGTCAATGGAGTGAAGCCTAGTTGGTGTCAGAATAGCTGGAGATTTCAAGATCAGGACCACCAAGGGTGAGTTTCATACTGGATGTCCTGTGTAGATAGCAAAAAATGTGAGTGACAGCTACCATGTGAGTAGATCTGGGAGCGTTGAGATACTGGGAGAGAATGGAGACAGCATATGTGATATCTAGATGCATCATGACAGCAGCATACATGAGCAAGCCTATCATTTCACAATAGCATGTTTTCTCTGCAGGTGACAGAACTGTGAGAGAGACTAAAGGCGAGTTAGGTGTAAAATCAGCTCTGGGCTCCATGGGCATAACAGTGGCATGTGAGTCTTTAAGACCAAATCATCTGATGATTTGTTCAACGTAGGCCTGCTGGCTGAGCAATATGGTGTGGGCGTTGTGGTCTTGAGTGAGGCTGACTCCCAGGAGCCAGTTGATAGGACCGAGATCCATGATCTCAAACCATTTGCTGAGTTGCTTTTTGATCAGTAATGTAGAATCAATGGAGTCACCAATTATAGTGAAGTTGTCAGTTGCAACAGCAACGATTGTGTAGCATTTGACATCAGCTTTGTAGAAGATGGCTATATTGGCTTGACAAGCTGAATAACCAAGACTAGTGAATGTGTCAAAAACTTTCTCATACCAGTGGTGTGCACTCTGCTTTGTTCCATGAAGTGGGCGCTTCAGATGGCATGCTAACTTTGAGTCCAGAAGATTGGCAAATTCTGGAGGTAAACTGCAAGATTGCTGATAGTAGGGCAGGAATTGCATAAATATGACTTTGTTTTCTTTGAGTGATGAATTCAGGTACACATTTTTAACGTCAGCTTGTTCAATAGTTGCACTATGGGATGCCGCAATAGACAGGAGGACACAAAGTGTGGCAGCACATACAGTGGGCACAAATGTTTCAGAGTAATCAACTCCAAATTGTTGTTTGAATCCCTTTGCAACTAATCTAGCTTTGTATCAGACAATCTGGCTGTCAGCACCACGTTTATGGCACAAGACATACTTGCAGGGTATGATGTTTGCATCTACTGGTGCTTCAATTATGTTCCATGTGCCTAGCTTCTTGATTTGACTGAGTTCAGCATCAATGGTGGATGACCAATCAGCCTTCTCATCACCATTTAACACTACCTTTATTGTTGGTATGTCTTCACTGATGGCTAGCATGTGTTCAATGGCTTCTTTAACCCATTCAGCATCCATTCTCTCAAATTTGATACCACTTTTCTTTAGAATACCCATGCTATCAACAATAAACGTGGTTTTGGCCATATTGGACATTTTTGTGCGGTTGTGCTGTCCTTGACCATACTGCTCCGAGTTGTATTGAGGGAGTCCTACAAGGGAGTTTTGTTGTGTTTGGAGATGTGGCACACTGGTAGGTGGTTGATTTTGGTTGGTCAGTTTGTCTTTAAGCGGTTCAATTTGCACATGCATGTCAGGTGTATCTTCAACAGGCTTGGATTTGGTTTTTTTGGCTGGTGCAGGCTCTGGCAGAGGTGTTTGGGGACTGTCTGGATTGGGTGAACCCTACTCCCCCTTGATCTGGACACTGTCCAGGGTTATGGCAGCTTCTTTGCTGAAGTAAACATCTTTTTCAACGGTTACTATGTTCTTACCAGGCCAGTAGATCCTGTACCCTTTTGACTAATCATCAATGCTGACTACTCTCGCTTCTTCAACTTTAGACTTGAGTTTTCCTGCCCTCTGCAACTTGATGTAGACTCTTTTGCCCCATTTGCAGACCTTAGATAGATCAGGCTTCCATCCTGTAGCCATCTGATGTGGTGTCATATTGCTAGTAAGCAAGCTTGTAGGTGTGTGGTTGCACAGCCACACCATGTGGTGCTTGGCCTCTGCCTAGAGGAACTTTGGAAGTCTTGCAGCTATCATCATTGTGCAAGCACCCTCGACAATAGTGCAATTAGCGCATTCAGCAACACTGTTTGACTGTGGAGAGTCATGGACTGTGAAATTGCATGTTGTGCCAGTAGTGTCTTGGTGAGCCTTAATTTGCATGCTTGTAAAGTCACCACTACAGTTGCTGCCATATACTTTTATAGTCACATTTCTGTGTACTTTCATCCATGCCTCATAATTGCAATATGCTTGAAAAGTGTCTGACTTTTGAGGTAGGAACGTGATCTGTTCCTCACAAGTGTATAGATCAACATTTGTATATGAATACAGGTTCCTTCCAATAGAGCATACCTGAGCTAGACCCCACAGGTCAAACAAAATTCTATGCTTTGCCTTTGATGCATGACTTGCAAAGTTCAGGCTTTGACAACATGTCAAGCTTGATGCCAGTGATCATCCCAAGGTGGACAGCCTCTTGTAAGTCACTGTGATTAATATGCCCCATTCAATGGTGGAGCTTGCTAATTGAGATAGATTTTGATGCAACACTTGCAACATGATGTTGGGATGTAACAGTTGATCTATCTGCATGGTACAACCCGCGGATTGCAGGGACATGACTGATGACTTTGCATTGCAGTTTTGGACTTCTGATAACACACATTCTATCCTTGATGAGAAGGGAGCAGCCGGCATGATCGAGACATGATACAGACACCAGCGTGAAGGCCATAGTAGGTGCATAATAAACACTCTTAAGGAGAATGGGGACTAGTTTTTCTCCTTCTTTCATGAATAGGCAGATTTGCAGATCTCCTCTGCCGAGAGTGCTAAAGGTATGTCCATCTGCTGTGCAGACCAGCTCAGGGTTAATTTCCTGATAGTTTATAAATCTTTCATGATATGGCAAAAAATGACTGCTGGCACCACAGTCAATAATGACACTGGCAGATGGAGATGCAGCATGGGCTTTGTGGCTGTGTCCAAAGATAACAGCAAGTGCAACATTCTTTTTTGTGTTGAGATCAGAGGGTATTGATAGCAAGGGAGGTGAGGAAGGCGTAGTTTTCTTCCTTCTCTTCAGTTTTGGCAGCGTTTGCTGACTTGCCTTTGTTCGTCTTATCTTTGCCCTTCTCTTTATGCTTCTTTAGCCACCATTTGGGCGCATTACCTGCCATGCCACTGCCTTCTTCAAAGAATTTCTCCTTGGTGTGTGACCATCCTTATTGCAGTTATTGCAGTGTTGCTTGTCCTTGATTAACTCCATCTTTTAGTTTCACACAGAGAGTAAAAACTGATCAAAATGTGTTTGTTGTCCAAGGCTAGCCAGCAGTCTGAAGACAGAAATATAGAAGGTGTTGGATTGAGAATTGTCAGGGGATGCTTCTTTTCACTTATATTTCTTGCCTCAGATCACCTTTTCTTGAACTACTCAGTCCAGTGCCAGACCTCCTCAAACATCAAGTTGGGCTCGTCCAGTTGGGCTGGGTTTCAAATGAGGGGAAATCCTTGCCATCTAGCCATCATTTTCCCCCTCATTTCAGACTCAGCTGCACATGTGATCTAGACATGTGATTCCAGCAGGTGACCTGGACATGTGACCTGGACATGTGACCCCAACATGTGACTTAGGTATCATGTGACTTACCTTATTTTCTTCAATGCCTGGCAGGGTGGATCTTTAGACTTGTTCTCTTTGGATTCCCCTCTGCTAGGTGCATAACTGTTAATACTGATTACCTACACATATATTAATATACTTTGGATTCCCCTCTGCCAGTTGTGTGATTAGCCGCAACTCCCAGAGGTTGCCCTTACAAGAATGCTAGAAGGGAGATGGAGAGTCTATGCAAATTGAATATTCAGGCAAGAAGCTAAATAATAAATAGAGTGAGATAAAGTCTATATTTAAGGAGACAGAAATAGAGATGTAAGAGTCAAGTTGACAGGAATTGGCGTCTCATGGAATTAAATTCGATCAAACAGCTGGTGAAGATATTTGAATCAATTGCAGAGTTTCATCTACATGTGCAATTGAAAATGGCCCATGGATAAGAGCAATTGTCAATGCTGGATAGACACACTGTAGAAGATGAACATGTTGAAAATTGTAGAAAAGACCATACATACTGAGATGGAAATATAGATATTAGTACTTGTAGCAAAGGCAATAGTTTCAACATAGTTATTTGAATTGACTACAAAAGTCATTACAATAATCAAAAGCTGCAGTTCCAATTATTAACTCTGTCATAGACACATTATACTCCTAAACACACCTGGAGAATGGCATAGAGAGCTCCTGCATCAGTCAAGAGATATAGAATGTGCCACAGTTTGAATGATTGGCACTGTTGACTAATAATGTTTTTTTGTAAGAATTGCACATGTTTCCTGTAATTGCAGCATAAATCTAAAGCAATCATGCAAGATTTAGAGAAAAGAGCAGTATACCATAAAGTCCAACCAATATATGATGTTGCAACAGAGTTGGTTAGGAATGACAAAATAGTAGGTGTGATATTTACAACAATGAAAGTTGTATTGTTAGATTGAACAGCTGTTGTCAAGACATGAGAGTCTGAGAAAATTGACAAAACAACAAGTGTGGCAACTGTATATGCTATTAGCTAGTATGGAATATCCATTATCAATCCACACACCAAAAGTACTGAAGCATAGCATTATGGAAAACCACAGTGCCCAACGTCGTCTTTGAAAAACAACCCATGCACGCCATATGATAAAGGCATCATTGATGACAGGCTAAGCCAAGTCAGGTCCAGATGATTTAATTTGTTCCAATGTAAACTTACAAGAAAAAAGGCAAACCAGTTGTGAGCTATATTCCAAAGTCCAAGGGTAGCATTGGCATTATCAAATTTTTTAAAAAGTGATGTAATGTTGCCATGAAAAATTTGATATGAAACAATGGTACTCCCAATTTCTATCAGCAAAGTACCACTAAATGCAACAATACCAGACCAGATGGCTGCTAGTTGACATTTTGAGCGCCAAGTTTGGGCTGAATGCCTGTTTGGCATAGTAGAGAAGAGTCAACTGCATGTCCTTGTCTAAAAAGCTTTCATACAGGTAGGCAACAATGAATGCAATTGGCATCAAGAAACCTGTGGAGAAGTCAGTATCTGGCATTCAATCATAAAGAGGTAACCCTCGCCATAGAAGAAAATTATTGGTGTTGCTTTAATCAAATCCACAAGTAGGATCTGTCCAATTCCTTGGATGATTTGCCGTTCTTCAGGAGTCATAATTAGTGCTGGCAGATAGCAGACTGTGTATGCTGTCTGAGACAGTGGTAGAACGTAGGAGGGTGATTTTTGATTTTTGAAACAAGACAAGTTTTTATACTAAATTCTAACCATATCAAGGGCTGTGGCATGTAGAATGTACTACATCACAATCTGTTGTACTTCGCTCCACCAAATATCTGATCCAAAGCCCTGTATCTATATCTGACTGAGCATATTCGGTTCCAGCATAGCCCTGGTGTCCAAAGCAACCATGCCGACTTATGTATCAGATCCATACAGAACCCAGATCATACCTAGGTTGTCATGATCTATATGCTTTCGATAAAATCCACTTGCTCATATATGTAGTATGCATCACACACTAGTTTTGCTCTGAGAATCATTTCTTTTCTACTCTGTGCGTTCTAACTTGTGCGCCAGCGTTGAGGACGCAATCGTGATATGTGTGCACATGATCCAAGCAATCTCCACTCTCACGTGTCTGCCTCCTTATTGACATTCTTTGTGCTTGATATCAATGCTCCAGCAAGGGTGTTGTGCCGTGTTCTTCATTTCCGTCATACAAGGGAGTGAGTTATGCTAACAGCCTTCATTTCACAATTTACCCTACCAGCTCATGTAAATTTCACCACCTGGAAGGCCTTTGTTGTGAAGACGTGCATCCTTGTTTGCGTCCACGATTCTAATTAGATCAAATCATTTTATCTACTTCCCAAAAGCTGGCACTGTCGAACTGCGGCACAGAGCCTTCAAGCCACATAATTGCTGTCCGACCTCTTCTCGCCCAGCACCTGTCACATCTCCCCTGCCTTGCATGCACCATCCGTGACAAAGTTTGTTCCACGACCCGCAATACCTGATTACACCAGTGTTCTCTAAACATGTGAAAGCGCAGTTAGGCAAGTGTAACACCATTTGAAAACCCATACCATGGAACAACGAGTTCTCCACCGGCGCCGGCACCATACACTCTAACGGCCTATCAAGTAGGCAGAACACAGCTCAAGTAGGCACGACACAGCCGCATCCACGAGATCCCCCGTATCCATGTTCCCCAGCGTAGTCAAATCCCTGCCTGCAGCTCGGCGCTTCGATAACGTGGCAACGCCGGGGGTGGGGGGGGCGCAACCCACTCATGTGCATCAGCAGCCACAAACACCTGATACTTCACCACGGTCTCAAGAGGACCCCGTCACTGATGCGCGTGATAAATCGTGTCAATCGATGCATAGATTTCACGCAAATTGTGAAGTAGAATTGTAATTTTGGAGGCCAGGGCACAAGGAAACACCACACACTGGCAGGATGGTCCACACAACCTGCTCCTGTAGTAAGAAAATTTCGCTCAGGTCCAGAAACTCTCTAAAGAGTATCCGGACTATTGACAGGTGCCTGAACACTCTGAAACAAACTTACATCGCGTTGCAATGCTGGTATGTCTTGTGTTTCTCTACCTTTGACGTGGTTAATCTATAAATTTACCCTCAAAACAGTCTATGCTCTCGAGGAGATTATCTTGGCTAATAGTGAAAATGCTCGAGGAGATCAGCTACCGGTACTATCAATACTGCGTGTTCTTCAATCGAGAGCTTCCTGTGCAGCCAACACTGAACATCTACCCGATGCCGTTTAATACTGTCCTAAAGATTGGAGAGCGCACTCGTGAAGAAGAAGCACTTTCAATGAAACTTGCTCACTCTCTTGGACTTCCTGTCCCAAGAGTTCTGTTTTATGCCATGTGCCCATACTCAGAAGAAGGTGCAATTTGGATGACGCGTGTACCAGGTCAACTCTTGTCGCAGGTGTTGCAACACCTTTCGGATAGCGAGATATCTACGATTATGGACAAACTACACCAATCTCTTCTTCGCCTGCGGGAGCGCGAAAATCCTCGTAGCCAGAGATATCTTCTATCACCGGCACATCCTTCCGCGTTTGCGATGGCGTAATTCCACCATGTGCTGACAAGTCCGAATTCATTCGATATCTTGTTCGGCCTAGGAACCATAGGATTTGTGACAAAACAAATGAGAGTCGAGCAAAATTTGATCAAGAAACGGAAAAAATTGCACACTTGGCATATATGTTGCATTCCATTGTCTTTGCACATGGCGACCTTTTTCCACACAATATTCTCGTGAAGGACGGACATCTCTCCGGTATCATTGATTGGGAGTGTGCGGGATGGCTTCCAGAGTATTGGGATTATACTACTATGTTGAAGTTGATGATTTCTTCGTCGTGGCACCTTTCCATCTATGATAATCCTGCTTTGAAGTACTACGAGGAGCTGATATGTGACAATGTCATTCTTGTTTCCACAGACCCATCTTTTCCTCATTGATGATATGTATATTGATATCTAGTATCAAAGAGTAACCTCTCTGGTGCCTACACCAAGCTCTGAGACTTCCATGCTCAGCACCCTGTCAAGCCCTGGGACTCCAAGGTTAGATGCTACAGATAGCAGTAGTGGGTGTAATGCCTGCCTCTGGATTGATCAGGGATTCAACTCCTACCCAGATGCCCTATGTTTCTTTCCTTACCCTTACTTGTCCCTCACTCCACTACCAGACTTAGAACTTGTCGCTAAAAATTGGTAATATTTACATTTTTTATGATATGCTTAACTATATTACAAAAAAAAAAGGAAAGAAGGAAAGAGAGCCCAGAAATCCAAGACAATCATGGTGCTGGTGCTCCTGCTTGGCACCACCACAACACTGCCTCCATCGTGTTGTATTAGTTATTGGGGTTGAAACAATCTAAATTATCCATTTATCGGCACTGTTTGTGTTGTCGAAAGAATTGTCATATAGGAATCATGAATGAGACTACAATTGTTGAATTCAAAGACGAGCATTGAACAAAGACAGATGACAAAGAATTGTATCATTATGTACAAAGTGTCTTGCTCATAAATTGCTTGAAAATTCAGAGTCTCAGAGCCTCGGCCACAAGGATCATCGATCGAGCTGAAGGCTTACCTATTACGGGGAGTTAAAAATCCGTCCGAAGCGACAATGGTCCTGGTTGTTTGCATTGACTGCCGGATTCATCGATCTCCTAAGGCTTTGAACTATTTCCTGTGTTTCCAAAGGTCCTCGGTCAGA
Source organism: Termitomyces sp. T73sscA (assembly GCA_017657235.1). Taxonomy (NCBI): domain Eukaryota; kingdom Fungi; phylum Basidiomycota; class Agaricomycetes; order Agaricales; family Lyophyllaceae; genus Termitomyces; species Termitomyces sp. T73sscA. The sequence goes on from JAGGAP010000616.1 coordinate 12,540, forward strand.
AACGTATACTTTAGGAAAAATCTTGTCAGCATGCAGCAATTCCTGATAAGTTTGGTTTTCTTCTTCGCCAATAACTTTGAAAGTATCAGAACAAGCTCCCGAACACCAGATGTCGTATGTCGTGTATTTATATGGCTTACGCTCGTACCCCGACATCGCATCACTGCCTTGAGGAGGGTTGTGCCATTCTGGAGACAGTATGGTAATACCTGGGCGGTTAGACCCCAGAGCCATGACCATCCTTATGAGAGGAACGGGGTCCTGCTTGTTTGGAGGGTTGAAGACATCGAGGTTAAACGGATTCATTGGTTCAAAAAGGGATCTCATGACCTTTGTGGTGATCTTGAAGTCGTTCTTGACTTGGCAGAGAAAGACGGACACATTGTCCGGGCAAACGCGTTTTCGAGCATCGACGACAAATGGAATAACCACATCCACTCCCTCTTGATTTATATGGCACAAGATTGCAGCACCACGTGCAATGACCATGTGAAGGAAGTTGCGATTCATGGAAGAGGCATCCTCAATCCTGATGAAGTGGTTAAAATGAACTTCTGCATGTCGAAAGCAGTCTTTAAGCAAGATGTTATCTTTGTCGTTCCGTACATACCGCGGGTTTGCGTCAAGAACAGTATGAGGCTTGTCCGTACGGACACTTTCTTTGTCTTGGTCTTCATTGTCTTCGCTCTCGTCTACCCTTTGAGCGCCCGACCGCAACAAAGCCTTCAGCCAGTCAGTTAACTTGATATTTCTGCTACCCTTGGCCTTGACTACCGCGTCGCGTGCCAGTATGAGGAGTAGTACTGCCACTATCTCGCCACGATCGCCCTTATCAAGACTGGGGCCTGACAGCACTTTATTAAGAAGGTCGGCTTGATTTAACTTTTTTTTGTTGATGACGTATAAGGCACCCTCTGCCAGAATGGGTTCCGAGGGCGAGACGGTGATGGCAGTTTCGTTGTTATTTTTTACTGTAAGACAAATTCGCATGTGATTTTCAACCTGCTTGATTTCTTCGTTTTGTGATGCTAACGTAGTGCGATTAAAGCATAAGGAGAGACGGGTGGCCAAGAGTGCTTCAAAAAATCAATATCTTGCAACGTACAACGTACAACGGACAGTAGGACTCACCTAACTTGGCTGAATCGCTCAAGTTTTCCTCGGCTGGTAGGCCACACAGAAGCTTGGTGGCGGCAAATTCCACAATTCCCTCGCGTTCCCCAGGTTCGCCTGTATTAAAGCGTGTTCCAAACCTATGCATGTCAAAAAGGTCAAAAAATCGGATAACTCGGAGACGTACAGTGGCCGGCCCAACTGGCACATCCATTCGTCAGTAACCATGTCACTAAGCAAGTGTTTGTCCTTTTCCACTCGACCAATCGCTAGGTGGTCGAAACCAACCTCTGTAAAAGGAGGGATGAGTCTGAGACTGCGACGTTGTACGCGCATAGAAGGATCGAGGTATGCAGGCGGGGCAGAATGTTGCACCCGGACGGTCGTGGAGAGAAATAGCGACACAAGCCTTCGATAATTTCTGATGTGATTCAACGCTCTTCGGAAGCAATGGAAGACAAGTTCTTCTTGCACATCGCTTAATTTAGTGAACAGACCATGGACTTCATCGAATGCGAGCACAACAGCTTTATATCCATTGTCTTGCGCGTAGGATATCAAACCTTGGCAATCCCTGGAAAGTGATTGCTCCTGCGTCATGCATTGAATTAGTTGCGATCGATATAACATGCGGAGTACTACTTACAAGATCGGTTGAACTTTGACTTTCGAGACCTTTGGCCATACGCAAGATGGTGCCATAGAATTCGGTTCTGCACTTGCCTTGTTCATGATAAGATGCACCGGTGGACATCAGAAACCTAAATTTGGCTGCTAGCGGCTTGTGCATAGGAAAGTCAGGGATATTGCGCATATGGTTGATATTTTCGAGGTATTCTTTCGTATATCTGAAGACTGCTGATAAGAACATACAACATTTCCGCACCACGTCATTCTTAGTGCCTTTTTTAGTCAGATAATCTAGAACTTCCGCATCCCTAGGGGGAAAACCTACAAACCGAGAACCATGGTGAACAGATTATTGAAAAAAAGATACTACTGCCTCGCCTTCGTTTATACTAGGTCGTAAATTGAAAGGTATCACAAGCATGTCTTCAGCCAGCTCGTCGATCATGCGAGATTTTCCTGTCCCTGACGACTGGACAATAGGGATAACCTGGGCATAGTAGGTGGACTTGGACGTTGTGTAAAACTCAATAGTCTGTTTCAAGGCCTCGGATGCTCGCCCAACGAATGGATACGACCAAGAACGCTCCGTTGCTTTGCGGTACAGGTAGATCTCAGACGACATTTGTTACCTTATGTGAGATACGTACCTATTTCGGCGGTGAAACGTTCAGAGGCGGAACGCCTTTTCAATTCCATGTAATCCAAACCTAGGAAGATCTAAGGCTAAAATATCAACACTTGCAGAATGGACGTACCATGTTCCCTTAAATCTTTCCACGTCTTGGTTTCAATACACCGGTTAACTAGGCCTAGTAACTCAGGTTTGTTGATGTAATCCTCAGTGGCCAAATCGTTCCCCATGGACTGAAAGTCCTGCGATCCTTTCAGGTATGATTCCGCCATTGCAACTGCTGACCAAAGAAGGGAAAGGACTTGACGGATGGTTGGATCTTTCGTGCGGGCAAAAGTGACATTCATTATCTCATCACTCTCTTGCTGGATGTCATCGGAAATCTGCTGTTTCTGCTTCTTTTGGAGTGGAGGCGCATTATTCTCGGACGATGACGAGCGTTTCAGAGAAGTAGGAGTATTGAGTTGGGACATAGAGAGACCTGAATGTGTGACGCTTTGTTAACATGAGACACGTGGGAATTACTTAAGTTGATTTAGATTGCCCGGGATTAATTCAAGCGTAGATCTCGCCTGCTTCACCCTTCACATATATCACATCAGCACTGGCCACAATGCTTTGTCTCGGACCTCATTGTTTAGTTTTACATATAAACCTGCGAGCGCGTCAAAGGTACCTTGTCATCTGACTTCGCACTCGCAGCGCTCATTATCTCTTATGTCACGCGTCGCGTTCGAGATCTTATCAGACACCGATTGCACCCACACAGGTGCATGCGACTGAGGAACACATCTCTTCTTCCAGAGCTCCCGACAGTTGCTTCTTAAGATCATCCGCACGCATCATGACCCCCCCTCACCCGAGACGGCCACTCTGTCGGCCGAAGAAGTCGCAGAAATCCGGAATTCCCACTCATTCTCTCCTTTCCTGGAGGACTGCATCTGATCACATATAAGTATGTATGCTCATACTACATCACAAAAGAATTTTCGGGGAAAAGGGTGGGGGATAGCTAAGGACAGGCACTGGAAGGCATTGCTGTGAATTACGAGGCAAATGTTGCTAGTAATATGATGAGAAGGCTCAGATGACAGGCCTGGATTGAATAATATTACCATTACAAGTTTAATGATGTCGCACCACACAAAAATGCTCAAAAATATTCTGAGATGGTGAGTTTTTCGACCTAGGTGGTGGACATGTTGGATGGTGACTTGGTAGTAGAGGATGGTAAATTGGTACCATCAGCAGGCGGTTTTACTGATCAATCCAACCAGACCGCATGACTCCCCCCTTGCATCACCTCCCCCTCTCCCGGCCGCGGCCACCCCGCGACGACTCGAACTCCGCCAGTCCCCCACCCATCCCAGTCCAACACCCTCACACCTGCCCCGCCCTCCCCTGCCGCACTATCATCATCGTCCGTCAACAGTATCCAGACCCCCTCCCCCTCGTCCTTCCCTCGCACGTCCAGTGCATTTGCCTTGCCGCCAGACGTCGGCGTCTCCCAGTACTCTGGCGCCTCGTCGACGAACGTCCCGTCCTTGTCGAGGCGGAAGTGCGGAGCCACCCGCGCACGGAGGGGGAGGCGCTGCGCGTA
>JAGGAP010000617.1:0-16486 GCA_017657235.1 Termitomyces sp. T73sscA
ACTTGGTTACACTATGATGCGCAGTTGCTGTGCCACCTTGGAGCAATACATTAACCAAGGATGCATCTGCTGTGCCACCAACAGCAAAGTTGTTATGCCTGCTGGTGCTAGTATCCCAAACTACTCTGAACTGAAGTTCTACCAAAAGCACATAGACAAATGGCACAAGTATAACCCCAATTCTTTGGCGACTGCTGCCACTAATACTACTACTAACCAAGCCTTTTGGCAACAACTCATCCATGAGGTTTTGCCATCTAATTGTTCTACTTGCTCCTGTAAAGACCTCTAGTAGCCAGCCCAATCTCCTGATCTTAACCCTATTGAACACCTCTGGGAGTACCTCAAGAAGCAGCTTAGGCAGTATGAAAAACCTCCTTATGGTGTGCATGAATTGTAAGAGAGAGTTGCAAAGGAGTGGGATGGAATACTAGCAGAGGTATGCTAAAGACTAATAGAAAGCATGCCTAGAAGGATTCAAGCAGTTTTCAAGGCAAATGGAAGACATACAAAGTACTAAATACTAAAATTAGAGATGCTCAAAAAACTGTTCCAATGAGTAAATATTTTAAAATGGCCATTACTCATCAGTTTTGATTTGCATTACATAAGCCACAATGTGATCTGTAGCTACAATGCCATAGTATGTTACATGATTTAATCAGAATTTTAAATACTTCCAATTCTTTATATCAATGTCATTTTTCAAAAAGTATAAAACATTGGGATAGTTTTTTGAGCTACTGTATCAGTGCTAACCACCCTAAAAGGAAGGGAGTTCAGGTCAAAAAGAAGTACAAACCAGTCATGTTGAAGGCCAAGCCAGTTGCTAGCAGCATATCTGAAGACTTTTGCATTGAACAATATATCCTTGCTAACTCCCTTGCTGACCTACCAACTCTTGATCCAAATCCACCAGCATTTTTGAAGACTAGACACTTTACTACAGAACATTGCCAACAGTTTCTTGCCAACCACAACACAGGTTTCCTTACTCCCAACAAACTCAAGGTTCTTAGTGACCTGATGGGCAAGCACAATCAAGCCTTTGCTTAGGAAGACTCTGAGCATGGTAGCCTCTGCACAGACTTCTTCCTGCTAGAAGTAAATCCAACTATTCCTCATGTACCATGGACTAAACACAATAGACCCATACTACTAGGCCTGCAAGATGATTTCTGTAAGATTATATGCACCAATATTCAAGCTGGCATTTATGAACCCTCCAACAGCACCTACTGCTCTAGGTGGTTTTGTGTTCTCAAGAAGAATAGTAACCTTTGTATTGTTCATAGCTTAGAGCCACTAAATAGAGTCACTATCTGTCACTTTGACATGCTGCTATTTCCTGATTGCATTGCCAAGTCCTTTGCTAGCAGGATCTGTGGCACTATATTAGACCTCTACATTGGCTATAACAAATGCCTTATTGACCCTGCCTCTCACAATCTTACTACATTCCAGACCCTTTTTAGCACTTTGCACCTAGTTACCTTGCCAATGGGCTGGACCAACTCCATGCCAATATTCTATGATGACATCACCTTTATTCTGCAGCTAGAAACCCCCCAGTATGTTTTTAGTTTTATTGATGACATAAGTGCTAAGGGCCTCAAGAATTGGTGACTCATTGATGGCATGCCTTCCAAGCACTCTGACAACTCCAATATTCACTTGGTGCTCTGAGACTTCTTCTATATCCTCAACCACATCCTCCAGTGCATAAAACACTGTGGCAGTACCTTTTTTAGTCATAAACTTGTGCTGTGCACTCTCTGTTTTAAAATTCTTAGTCATATCTGCATGCTAAAAGGTTGCATTCTTGAAGAAAGTTGTCTAGTCCTTTTGGAGTGCTGGAGACCTTGCCACAACCTCTCTGAAATACATGCCTTCTTGAGCACTGTTGGCATCCTCCATATATTTGTTAAAAACTTTGCCCATTATCTCAATTGCCTCACATATGCCAACACTCCATTTGAGCTTGTTCCAGACCAGCTTGCTACCCAACAGAACTTGGTCAAGACACTTCAAGACACCAAGCTCTTGATACTTATCAACTATCTGTCAGCAGATCTAGTCATTCTAGCAGTAGACACCTCCTACCTTGCTGTTAGTTATTTTTTGTATCAATGTTTTAGCAACAACCATTGCTAACATTGCTATAATCACTTTGGATCTATTATCCTTAACAACAGAGAAGTGTGCTATAGCCAACCTAAGCTTGAACTCTATAGACCCTTTAGGGCTTTCCAAGCACTCAGAATGTATCTAATTGGCATGTGCAACCTCATTGTTGAAGTAGATGCAAGATACATTAAAAGTATGCTGCAAAATCCCGACATACAGCCCTCTGCTAGCATGAATAGATGGGTGGTCACCATTCTTATGTTCCACTTTGAACTTGTACACATCAAAGGCACCTTCCATGGACCTGATGGGCTCTCTAGGCAACCCCCACAGCCTGGCAACTCTCCTCCTGACCTTGCCAACAATGAAGACTTTGCCAACTGGACTGACCAACTCCATAGATTAATACACATAATTCAGCTCCTCATCTGCCTACTTCATACCAACCAGCCTTCTACCAGCTCTTTCTTACATCCTATTGTTCCTTATTGACCTGAACTGCTTGCTGCTCCAACTACTTTTTATACCACCAATTTAGCCACTTACTATCAAGAAGAATCACCAATAGTTAGGACTGTGGAAGAGCTTCAGCTACTAAAAAAAGATTCCTGCAACCTTACCTACAATGCTGTTCCATGTACCAACAAAGCCCTGCCAGGGATCATTGCCTAGAACTAGTTCAACATTGGCTGGAAGACCTTAAGCAACTCCTTGGTTTTAGTGACAATGAGTACCCCTGTTTTATCCAATATGCTACCTACTTCTTTCTTAGCAACAGTTGCCTATAGCACCACCATTGTGATGGTGCACATAAGTTTGTCATCAAATCCAACAGTCACCTTCAGATCCTCTGTACTATGCATGATGAACTTAGCTACCATAGTTTCCTTGCAACACATGCCATGCTCACAGAACAATTTTAGTGGCCACACATCTCTGCCAACATTGCTTAGTATGTCAAAACTTGCCACCTCTACCAAATTCAACAGACACAGCAACTACTAATACTGCTTACAGTCACCATACCTGCACCCCAATTCAGCAAAATATATATTGATACTATGCATATGCCAAAGTCTAGCTGCTTCAAGTATATCATTCAAGAGCATTGTTCTTTAGTTCATTGGCCAGAGTTTAGGATGTTATAAAGAAAAAACACAAACGCTATTGCTAAGTGGTTCTTTGAAGATGTTATCTGCCATTGAGGAGTGCTAAGAAAAATAGTTGCTGACAATAGCACCTCTATTATTAAAGCTCTTGCCTACCTCATCAAGAAATACAACCTCCACCACATTTGTATCTCAGAATACAACAAACATGCCAATGGCTTGGTTGAAAGGCCTCACTTTGATGTATTGCAAGCCCTTTATAAGGTGGTCAATAGTGATAAATCACAATGAAGCAAGGCAACCTATTCAGTCTTTTAGTCAGAATGAGTTACCATCTGTAAGCGCATGGGTTGTTCCTCATACTATGCAGTAATTAATACTCACTCACTTTTCCCTGCTAACATTTTTGAGGCAACCTACCTCCAGCCAGCCTCAAACAGCATACTATTCACTACTGACCTAGTCACCAGGCTTGTTATAGGCTTGCAACACTGCCAAGAAGACTTGATGCATCTTCATGAAACTGTCTTTGCTGCTAGATACTAAGCAGTGCTAAGGTTTGAAACTAATCACAGCACCACTATTTGCAACTACAACTTCTGCCAAGGGTCACTAGTACTAATGAGGAATTCAAAGATTGAAACTACCCACAACAAGAAAATGCACCCTTCTTACTTTGGGCTCTTAGTAGTTATCTCCAGAAATTGTGGAGGTGCCTATATTCTTAATGAACTAGATGGATCAGCTTTGCACCACCCTGTTGCTGCCTTCTACCTGAGGCCCTTAGTAGTGATCTCTAGAAATCATAGAGGCACTGTTTAAAGACTTTTTCTATCAGAAATTGGTACATTGGAAATAGCATGACACACTTCTTTTACACTTTTTCCCACAGAAACATCTTCCAATACCAGCAGTGATGTTGGAAAAGTGCTGCACTGCCACCAACTCTGCCTTCACTGCCTCTCTCTCCTTGCTGAACATCTCCAGCATTGCTCAGGCACATGTCTGCAAGCACTCCAAGTCAGTGGCAGAGTGAAGGGGCACTACTAGGTATGGCAACCCTTCCTCTAGCCAGAAAGCATCAGCACTAAAGATACAAGGAGTAGGCAGTGCTATCCACTGGGAACAATAATAATAAATTTAAAAGCTTGCTTACAAACAAAAAAAGACTCACCCTAGCAACTATGCACTGGCAAAGCATCAGAATCCTCCAGTTAACACCCAGCAACAGCTCAAGCATGGCAGAATTGCTGCCCCACTCCAGCAGCCACTCCTACTGCTGAGAAGACTTGGATCCCACATCACCATTCTCCTCCTCAAGCTCTTCTGCCACATCCTCATTGCCAAGGCCCTCCTGCTGCAGCTCATTTATTTGCATTGGCAAGGAGGCACCAGGGAAAGGGCTCCTACAAGATCAAGTATCTGTTAGCACTAGTTACAACATGGCTTTGAAACACATCTAAGATGGCTGAGGCCTGCTCCAGATGTGTCAACCATTGATGACACTCTGCTAGCCACCAGTGCCCTCTCCAAGTCCCTCACCTCCTCCTCCACTACCTCTGGCAACCCCATAGCAAGCCTTATCCTCTTCTTCTTTGCCAGGCAAAGGGGGAGCCTTGCATTTGCCAGCGGCAACAGCCCCCTTGCTGGCCTGTGACTGGATCTCCCTTGCCTTGCCCTTGGGCTTATTGCCAATACCACCCATGCTTGCCAATGCATTGCTTTGTTGCATTAGCAGAGCAAGACTGCTTGCACCAATAGTGGTGGCCCCACCCACTGCCACCACTGCCTCCATACTAGTCCTTGAAATCCTGCCACAACATTCCTGCATCCAGACAAATCACCAAGAGGCCCTGAGGCCCTTCAGCTCCACATCAGAAAAGGTTGTTTGTATTAGCACCTGAATCAAGTGGTTAGTTACCAAAAGTATTTGAAAACACATAAAAACTTACCACATAATGAGAGGCAGGGTCCTAGAAGACATAGCTATAATTGGTTAGTAAAAAAAAAGGCATTTTGAGAAAAAAAGAGGAGGATAAGTCAAAGGTTTCAACGGTGCACCAACATCTTTATACTCCTGGCATTGTTGCATGGACCACATGATAGAAGCCTTGATCAGATTGACAGCCTGTATTATTAATGCCATGCTTGCTGACTGATGGACAGCTTGGAGACATCATTTGTTTCAGTATTTGCTGATGCCTTGCTTAGCCTCCTCTTGGTGACACTTCTCTGATGATATTTCTCGTGATAGCCAGCTTGGTTGATCAATAGTCAGCAAAGGCTTGCTATTTTTGGACTTCTTTCATTTCTATAATTTTGGTATAATTCATAGTTTCCTACCTACCTTTTCCTCATATATAGTTACTAAGCATTGCCTAGACACTTGGTGACCTTTGACAAGTTTGCTGTCTTTACTTAATTACTTTACTTTTTGTCAGTATCAGACACAGAAAGATCATATACATTTCTGCCCACAACTATCTTCACCAAAGTTCAGATTTCTAAGCAACTACTCTAGCATTTCTTGCTGACATCTCTTGGTAACTGATAGTTCATAGCTTGTTTATACCCAACAGGCTTCAAATTTTATAGCAAGTTTCTGGAACCTGTCCAGGACTCTTGCAAAACTACTTGCCCAAAAGGTTGAGTCACCACTTACCCAGACAGTACTTAGCTCAATTGTGGGTTCATCATTAGGAAAATACTATTAGACATATGTTGCTAGAGAGCTTAGCAGCACATTGATGAAAGGCTGAAACAACTAGTGTTTCTGAGCTGTCTGTTAGTTGGATTAGAGCTTCTATCATTTCATCACCTGTCAATTTGGACATATTAGAGATAGTAGAAGGTGTGGGCATGGAAGGCTGCCCAATGACTTGTCAGGGGAGGTGGGCATCCTGGTGGGATATGTGGCAAGGCAGGTTAGATCACATGTTCTGGCTCATAGTTTTGGTGGAATGTTTCAAGGAGTGTCCTCCAATAGTTTTACTATAGTTGTCAGATAGGGGAGTAACAGCTGGAAAGTTATACCGCATCCCAGTGGCAAGGCTCTGTAGAGTGCTTTGTATGTGCTGAACTAAGTAGAGGCTCATCAATGCACAACAGAGGTTGTTGACAAGCTCTGAGAAGAATAGCAAAGGATAGCAGTTCTTCACTGTTATTGCATTCAGAACACAATAGTCCTGAACCAAATGAAGGGATCCATCCTTCTTCTTAATGAAAAAGACTCTTTTTAATGAAGAAGACTAAAGAGGCTATGGAGGACTTTGAAGAATGTATCTGGCTAGAGTCAAAATTCTCCTGCAAAAACACATCTAGCTCATCCTGCTCACAGGGAGCCAGGGGGTACACCTTGCAGCTAGATAGTTCTGCATTTGGAATGAGTTCAATGGCATGATCCCACTGCTTGCTTGCAAGCAGGGAATCAAAGAAAGAACACATCTCAAAGTTATGAAGGTGATAAGGAACATATATGTGGAGCTACAGGAACTGTTGGTGGCATGGCAGAAGAAGGCCATGTTGGACACTGGCTTGGAGGGAGGGAGTAGTGATGAAAAAGATGTGCAGCAAGCAATTAGTAGTGCCTGAGAAGTGGCACAAAGTCAAGGAGACTTATGGAGTGGTAAGCAACTTTTTGCATTTTTATTGACTTAATTGATTTGTTGGCAGTGTGACAAATGTTGGGCTGACAACAATCCTGAAGTGTGCTAGTACCTGACTGCTGCACTACCTTATTATTGTTGCAGCACCTTCAAACACACCTGTACTTTAGATAGCACCAAGACTTGCAAGTGGTGTGGCCTGCCAAATTCCTTGGTCAAGAGAACTTTTGAGCAGAGTGTGTTGGTACAGCAAGCCAGGGCATTTGTCAAGCAGCAGAAGATGGCAGTGGCAGCTAGCAAGGTTGCCAGGTTAAAAAATACAATTCTGGCACTGCTGACTCATTAGGAGGGTTGAAGTGCCCAAGAGGGCATTAAGAAGAGGTGCAAAGAACAGAAGCAAGCAGCAGCCAGGAAGGCCAAAAGCAGCTAGCTGGATAAAGGGCAAGGGAGAGGTGGCAGATGCAGCAGGCAAAGGGGCAGCAACACCTTCCAAATGCAAGACCTTTCCTTCCTTTGACAAGGGCAAGGAAAAGACTAAATGGACTTGTATTGCAACAATGCCATTTAGCATGCCAGAAGATAGAGAAATGGGGAATTTGCAGCACACACTGGCAGCAAGTCAGGTATTACTAGTAGTGTGAGAAGTGGCAGGACCAAGTCATCTCCAGCAAGTAATAGCTCCTTGTTTCTGAATGTTCTCTAATGCTATAGCTGCCTAGGAGCCTCTTTTGCAGCACAGAGTTGCCCATGCAGATGGATTTGCTGATGGCAAGTGGCTTGCTTACATGGAGCTCTCTTCAGATGACAACATGACAGGGCTAGTGCTGGTGGTATATGTAGATGAAATCATCATGCTGCAGCAGTGTAATAATAACACAATCAAAATGGTTGCTAATGCACTGAAACAATGCACATTGATGCTAGAAGAACTAGCTTGTTGTTTTTCAACCCTTGGTCATATTAGAGCTTAAAAACTGAATATCAAGATATTGCCTCTATATTTGGGCCTAAAGTCTGAATGCCAGGATATTGCCTCTATAAGAGTTTGATCTGCTGCCATTTGGGTTGGTTGGGTTTATTTTATGTTGAGAGACATTCCACTAAGCCACAGTTCCAACACAACTAAGGCATTTAGCCTCAGATCATGAGAATCACCTCTCTTCAACAGAGGAGCATGCATCTCCACCTCTACAAGCACAATGCAGGGAGCCTTGCTCACATCATGCTCAAGACAGTTGTGAGTCCAGTGAACACACACCTAAACCATTGAAGGCAACTAAATATCAGATTGATGAGATGATGAATATCAATGCTAGTACATTAAGTCTGTCCTCATCAGTATAGGGTGCTCAGTTAGTCTTAGTAAAGATCAAGAATTTGTCAGAATTGATGAATCTTATAGATGAGCTGAGTTTCAAGTGATTCTCACAAGTCATCATGAGAGCTGGGTTTTAGGTTTTAAGCTGAGTTTGGCACCTTCTGGATATGGCCTTTCATCAGTAGTACATTCATTATATTCTACAAGTTTCTATATTTTTTTTTTGCAAATTGACTCTTTCTGCTTGATATATTATATATTTTCATTTTTTTTATTTCATTTTTTCTCTCTTAGTTTTTGTTTATTTCTATCTATTCTTTGTTAAAACAGACGAAGGAGAAATTCAGTTAGTAATAGCTGTAGACTATAAGCTTTCTTCTTTACACAATAAAATGTGTAAAACATTCAGGATAATCTTTGCAAATAAGAGGCACAATCACTAAACAAATTAGGCAAGAGGCCTTAATTGTTGCATTATAGGGCTGAGCTTCATTTTGATCACTCAAGTATGGCCTTTGCTCAAAGCCTAACAGCAGTACATTTTTGTATTCTACCCACTTTCTATATATCTAAATATGTGAGGCCTTGATTGTTGCATTATAGGGCTGAACTAAATTTCAACCTCAGTTTGGAACTCAAATATGGTCTTTTCTCAAAGCTAACAGCAGCATATTTTTGTATTCTACCCAGTTTCTATATATCTACCTTTTTTGTTCGATTTATTCTATGGTTTTTAGCTGATATTTTTTGTTTTGTTTTTTTGAGTAGATGAAAATAGATCTATTAGTGATAGCTGCTTTCTTCTTCATAAAAACAAAATGTATGAAACTTTGAAGATAAGAGACAAAATCACTCTAATCAATTAGATAACAATTCTTGAGATGAGGCTATAAAAAAGTTCTAAAAAAATGGATAGAACCTTGCACTCAGAAAGCAAGACCTTAATCAAATAAAGTGAGGTTAGGCTCAATGGAGCCTTGCATTTGAGGAGGTTTGGAAGTGAAGCCCCCAATGAAATACTAAGGCATGGATTGTAGCTTGTCAATATAGAATGTGACAATCATTTTGTGGATAATTGTTATTTGTAAGAAAGCTGACTAACAATCTGGGTTTAAATTGAGCTCCCACAGGTTGTTGCATTATAGAGAACTGGGTTCCCAAGTCTTAAACTGAGTTTTACTACATATTTTCTGCATGCCTCTGTGATAGACAACTTAATGTAGCATTTTGGACAAGGTTTGCAGGTGTTGAAACACTATATACAAGATCTGCAGGTTGGGGGCAAAGCCCCCAATGAGAGTAATAGCTTGTCAACAATAATGGGTTGGAATTGATCATACACTTGATGTCTGGCAACTTACCTTTTAAGGAAATACATATCCACATGCAGAATTACACATGATTGTGAGATATTTATTTTTTCTTTTAGGAGATAATAGTCGGTGAAGATAGTGGAATGGGAATGAACCTCCTCAAGTCATAATGAAGCCACGTACATAGACCGCGATCAAAGCTTTTGATTGTGTCAGTGAAGTACGCGGGCGAGCACATATAATACAAAGTACAAATGTTATTTGTTGTTACACGTGAACGTTTAGTTACAAGTAGACCAAACTTTCTCTGAAAGGAGTCCTCCCGCCTCTCCTCGATCAACAAGATGTTCTTGGGGCAAAAGCAAATTTGAGCGATGCCTCGAAGGTATCATATATTCCGTAGCCGGATTCTTGCTTATCAGAATAGATATGCGCAAACCAACCGACGCCACCACCAGGAACCGCTTTCAAGTCGGCACAATGGCTGTCCAGCATACTGTAATAATCCTAAGAATACAAGGTTAGCCTTACCAAAGTCATAAGTGAGAGCTTATTTTACTTTCTCGTTTTGAATATTTGCAACTGCACTGGGACTATTAGGCTGTACGCCCGGCGAAGTTCTCGAAGGCCAGCCGTTCTGAATCATCGGTGAGTGAAGGCGCAGATAGCTCGCGTTTCAGACTTACCTGACTGAACCAAATCTTCCTACCATGAGCCTGGGATATGAGATAGTCGAGGTCAGCTTTTACGAGTGGCCAGGAATTGGTAGCTAAAGTGCTATTAGATTGCGTCTGTAGTATGACATTGCGGGAGTTGTTGACACCTTTGCTAGCTCTTGACGAAAAGAACGGTAAAATATGTGCATTAATAGAATCCACGGCTTGGAGAACTTTCTCGCCGTGATATAACTTGAAAATGCTTGGTAGAAAATTCACTTGGAAGGAAGAACACCTACATCTTTGAAAGAGTAAGCCAAGTCGCTGACCGTCACGGGTATGTGTAGGCTAGCTAATTTCTCTTTGGCCGATTTTACTTGAGCAATGAGAGCACCCGGCTCGAGGGCACGGTCGAAGAGCGGCTCCGATCCAAATTGGACAACGCGTGTAATGAATTTAGCTTTACGATTTGAGTGAAGAATTGAAAAGAGCTCGTCTCGACGCCTCATCCACTTGCTGTCGCCATCGAACCCGAACTTCATGTGTAGTCAGACGTTGCTGCCGATTCGATTGGGAGTACTTACCCAAATAAGAGCCTGCACACCAACTCCCGCATGCCAAGCAGCATCAACAATATCATTACTACCCATGTGACAGTGAGATTACTGGACAACGGAACAAGCTCAGCTACGTACTAAAATCCTGGACGATCGCAAGCCCCGTAGAGACGAACATAACGTCCATGAAACCTCTTGCGAATGTTTAAAAAGTCACTCCTGAGCACAGATGGGCCTTGGCCTAGATATCTTTATGTCAGCTCAGATAACTTTATAAGGTCGAGCAGAACGTACACTGGGTAACTTCGTAGCTAAAACCTACGAAGGCATATTCTGTATGGGGATCGCACCACCAGTTATCCAAAGAGGATGGGATGTCAGCAGGCATCGTGAAACCGAGTGCAGGGAAACAATTGGAAGATGCAAGAGACCGCGTATAATGATCCGTGACACGCGTAGGCTCTAGCGAATGTGCAAACACGACCGTTCGCAAAACAGTAAGGAGTAAAAGGTATGAGGCGACGATAGATAGCATCTTTGTGATCTTCAGGGGATGAAAGATTACGAGCCGTTTGTTCTGAAGGACAACTCGGAGAGCATGGAGATTTATATAGAATCCTCCATGACGGAGTCTGATTATCTGCCATCGATTTGGAAGCGAGCTCAACAATGTGCGAGGAAAGCAAGAAACGCCGCGGTTGGAGTTTTAGCGTCCCAACTGTGTTAAACTGGAATTGTGAGCACTTGTGCAACCATGTTAAGGCGATCTGATCGTATGAAGAACCTCTGTCAGCAGTTGTCACAGGTGATGCAGACGGCTGGGGAAACGTTTTCTGACATGTTGTCCATTGAAGGCTAGAATTTCAAGGTAGATAAATGTCTATGCCCTGTGATAGACAATAACGCCACATGATTGACCGCGGGAGGACAACACGAATACTCTGGTGCTTCGTCATGGATGGGCTTCAGGCGGAATTCACAGGGACGGGTCACGTGCGAAAACGACTATGTACAAACGTAGTTGATTATAAACACAAAGTAAAATACATGTCGACGAGGCGTCAGAACAAATTCGAAAGGAAAGTTGCAATGAGCTTTAAATTCTCAAATATGTCGTACCCTCATACCCCATTTTGACTGACTTCTTCTATAACTCGGGCAGCTTCGAGGTCATTCGTCGCGTCTTGCCCAGGATTGAGCTTCCCATAATTGATACTATGGCGGAGATAGGATTAGGTTAATCTAGAATCAAGATTTGGGGCAACTCACTACTTCATCGTGCCATAGAATGCAGTACCTAGAAGCGAGCCCAGAATGGGTCCCACCCAATA
The DNA here is from genome assembly GCA_017657235.1 of Termitomyces sp. T73sscA. Lineage (NCBI taxonomy): Eukaryota > Fungi > Basidiomycota > Agaricomycetes > Agaricales > Lyophyllaceae > Termitomyces > Termitomyces sp. T73sscA. The sequence continues at coordinate 12,017 of JAGGAP010000617.1, forward strand.
CTAATAAGGGCCATCGAGGTGGAATGCAGAAGATGAAGCGTCAAACGTACCACCCATTGATCTCGATAGAATCCTGCTACTACTGCAGGACCAAAAGATCGAGCGCTATTCATTGAAGCACCTGTATAGTATACTGCAAATCTGTGGTTATCGTTGTCGCTTGTGCTGATAGCGATAGATGTATAGTGCGTACAGATGACAAGCGAAGAGAGTAAGACCAATTCCAACCTGACGTAATAGTGATGAACAGAACCGGTACAAGAAGTAGTGGAGGATACGAACAGGGGCGAATGCCGTAGCCTGGTGTTTCTCGGCCGCGAGCATGAGGACCGAGAGAACAAGGGCACACGTAATGAACATCTCGATGAAGACCCCTTGAGCGAGGTTGATATCTTGTTGAAGGAACGTTCTAGATCGCCGTATTAACCTCGCATCCGAGGAGAATCGTGGTGAGACGTACCCCACAGAGAGATGCTGCGACGTAAGAACACGTACTAGAGCCGAAGCAACTATGGATCCGACCAGTTGGGCAATGATAAAGAGAACAAATCGAACAGGCTTGATCGCCCCGATCAAAAGAAGAGCGAGAGATACTTCGGGGTTGAAGAGACCGCCGGTGATACGAAAAAATAGCCACGCAGAAACTAGAAGACTAAATCCCATACACAAAGAGATGTATAGGACCTGCTCAACATCCGAGGTCACCCCGCTGCTCGCTAACTTTTCTCCTGTAGCGGCTTGAATTCCACCTAAACCAAACAGAAGAAAGAATGTCGTGCCAATGAACTCCAAAGTCGCTGCCTGACAATCGGCTCTGAAATTGATGAATAGATGCTTGTAGTACATGGTTCAAAGCTCAGTGTTCAGACTGGAACATGACCACCGGAACTTTTTCCCCAAGTAAACTTGAATACATAGGAGGAATTCAAAATCTGAATCAAACCGGTCACATGATCGTACGTCCCCTGAAATTGCGTTTGTAAATAAGGTGGCCGCAATTGCCCGCTACTTTTGAGCATAAGATGTGTTAAGCAAAGAAACTAAACGAAACAGAAAGAAGGCTATACTATATAAGCTGAAAACAATAGGGTGAAGTTCTGAGACGTCAAACTGCACCACAATCAAGAACCAAAAATACTGAACAGAGGCACTAAAAATAGAAATGCACGTGATCAACTGTACAGTTGCGCGCAATCGCTCAGACCTCTTAAAACCCACTAAGCGGAAATCAGGCTTCTCTCGAGAGTGAATACGGAGCTGCTGCAGCAGCCATAACGTATGTACACGGTCTCCGAATACTACCTTAGCGGTGAGATTGTATATTTGATGTAATCGCTGATCCGCCTTGATTGCCATCGGCGGTTATACGTGCCGAGATCGCTAGACCAATGAGAGTAGAAGCATGACTTAATTTTGTTCAAAGTTTACATGTTCTGGAAGCGGGTTCCTCTTCAATAAATTCTTTAACTTGTGGCCGGAAAATGCGCGCGTATGAGTCTCTTCTACCAAGGCGAGGCGGGGCGCATAATTTGGAGGGCTGCAGGCGGGGCTGCAGCATGTTGGCAGTGTCACTGGCGGGTGCATGTTGCAGGTGGCTGGCAAGGAGTAGTGGGGGAGGAGGAGAGCGTGCCTGGTTCAAATTAATTTGTGGAGGGAACCGCGTCCCGATCTGAGAATGTCTGAAACTACAGCGCAAAGACAGTATCCAATTACTATTCCAAGCTACTTATACCCACCTCAGAAGACCTTTTACTTCAGTAAATTGTTAGAGCGAGCTTCTCGAAGAAGGAATAACGAGTGTCGATCCGCACTTCAGAGCTATTTCACACCAATTCTAGATTTACCCGCCCAAGACATGCATGTTATCGCTGATTGAAAAGTTTTGTAAGCATGATTTACTTTGTGTATTATTGAGAATTGATATACCGACCACCGTTTTCAGCGTTTGGTCGCGCACTTGTGTGATGCAAGAGATCTATCCATGCCGAAGTGGCCGATTGATGTCTGCTCAAGACGACCAAGAACCGCCAAATGAATCATGTCACATGACCCTTATAACCGTACATACATGACCGGCGGCGGAGATGATCCAATCAGACTTTTCCACCACTTTCTATCGCAGCCTTGTCCTGAAGGATGAGCACAACGTTGGCGCTGAAATCTTGGATGAGACCAATCCGTCATAAAACGAATAAACGGCTTCTGCATCCCCGTAGAAGGCGAGTTATACTTACGGCGGAGGTCTTTCAGCAACGGACGCAGGGGCACATTGCTGCTTTCCGTGATCTTCTATGGTGAGTTATAGTTTGAGCTCCAAGTCAATCATTGTAAACTCTTGGAAGTGTTGGAGAGTCAATGGTCACAGTTCTGTAAGCTTGTTCGTCAATGTATCTGGAGTGAAGGTCGTCTAAAAAAGTCGGACAGCGATCGTGTCTGCTATACAATGAACCATGACCTAAGTCAGATGAGGCGACATAGTAGGCACGATTAATTGAAATTCTAACTAGATTGCGGTCATTCCTGTTCAATATACGTCGGGAAACGACTCAAGCACTGAGAAGGATAACCAAGCAAATCGTAGCGACGGTGGTACGATCCATGCTCTTGGTAGCGGAATGTCTTGTGAAGTTGAAGTTGTATCTAGATGTATGGTAGTGTACAGTCTTTAAATTACTGGCAGGATCGATTAGTGAGATAACAACTGACTATAGCAAGAGGCGCACCAGTGCTATTTCCATTAAATTTGTCAAGCTCGAATACGATATCCGCTGAGATACCATGACATAGCTAGATTACTGCATGCTATCGCTTCTTTTAATGGCAAGCGCTGGAACAACCGCAGGGCTTGGTGACGGGGACTGTGGCACGCTGACATCGCCGTTGATGATATCTTGTATTGACGCTTCCAGAGCATCCACACGCGTTGACATTTGCGACACTGACGAGTTTCTTGGTCAAAAACCATGCAAGAAAAACTGTGTGACACGCACTACGATCTAGAATTTGGGAAGACATCTCCTCAAACTTGGCATCTAACTGTTCAAGTAAACTTTCGACCTACCCATTTTTCATAAGTTTAAAGTAATATGTTGATCCTTGTGCAGCTTACAAACGCAGTCAACTCATGGGGGCTCGATATATCGGCTTGTGTTAATGCAGAGGGCCCGATAGCACTAGGCTGTTTGTATGAAGGTGTCGGAGTCTTGTCTTTATCTGCCTCCGATTTTGAAGGCGTCGCAACATTCAATGGAAGAGCTGAAGATGGCATGTCGTCCTAAAATTGGTTTAAACAAGTCGGCGTTTGAAGTGGCCAATGGGTTTACAAACTAACAAAGACAAATTCAAAATACACAACCTATCTTATACGCGAACTATGATGTTTGTCGTTAGTTCATGCGCGGACTATGCCGGTAGCGACCGACCGACGACCGACCGACCGACTAACTGATAAACTGATGAATTTATGACAAGCACAATAAAGAATGATGAGCCTCAGGTGCGAGTGAAGGACAAGAAGCAACTGATGTATTTTTACCCAATACAGAATGATGCTGTACATAGTATAAGTCATAGGTTAATAGCAATGAACATAAGTAAGAACGTGTACAGCCTCAGGTACAAGTCAAAGGACAAGAAGCGACTCTAGATATGAGTTCTGATGCACTCATATGTAGGACACGTGACAAGTAAAATACAATAATAAGGACCCTCCAGGTCAACACAACCAACCAACACTGCTGGGACCAGAAGGTGTTTCTTTCAGAAAAATTGTAAAAGAAAGCTGTCATACCATTTCCAATATGCCAATTTCTGACAGAAAAAGGCACATTCCTTTGTTTAAAGACTTTTTCTTTGAGAAAATAGTACATTGGAAATGGTATGACAGCTTTCTTTGACACTTTTGCCAAAGGAAACACTTTCTGGCCCCAGCAGTGCAACCTACTCAGCTAGTAAAAAAAAAACAAGATATCAAGTCAAATGAGCAATGCCAAGCATTGACAACAGCCAAAGTAGTGATGTGCCTGGCCTGGCCTCAGACCATGAGCCAGGCCAAGCCAGGCCAGAGGTGCTGGCCTCGTAAGGCCTTTGACCTGGCTTGCCGTGTTGGAAAGCCAAAGCAAATGACCCAGGCCATGGCCTTTGGGTGGATACAGTGGCTCAAAAAACTGTCTCAATGTTTTATATTTTTTGAAAGATGACATTGGCATGAAAGATTGGAAGTATTTAAAATTCTGATTAAATCATGTAAAATACTATGGCATTGCAGCTACAAATTGCATCTTAGCATATGTAATTTAAATCAAAACTGATGGAGTAATGGCCATTTTAAAATATTCACTCATTGGGACAGTTTTTTGAGCATCTCTAATTTTGGTATTTAGTACTTTGTATATCCTCCATTTGCCTTGATAACTGCTTGAATCCTTCTAGGCATGCTTTCTATCAGTCTTTGGCATACTTCTGCTGGTA